>JZLH01S0449746.1:0-12695 GCA_001188425.1 Eucidaris tribuloides
AGTGTATGCATGTACCAGAGAATTCACTCAGACATATATGGAGAACATAAATGATCAAATTTAGTTCATATTTGAATGTTCATTCAACAACCCATCATGATATGTAGCAATTGCCCTTTTACCCCTATCATTCTTGTCGTTGTTGTAATTTTAGTATTTATACTTGTGGTATAGTTGTGTGAGGTAGGCTACAAACAAGGATATGGATTTCTCATTATTTGGCTTTATTCCTGTAGATATGGAACAGGTTACAGTTACTGAAATTTATACTTCAAGCCTGAAGATCAGTGAGGACCGTTGTCATGGTGACTGCAGAAGAGAGGTTTACAATCCATTTCAGCGTTAGATGTTTCTGGGCAAAGGCAGAGAGCTCTTGTAATTACGATCTCTGGGGTAGATCCGTGAGGTAGATGTCCTTAATTGTGGGTTGGGAACGAGATGGTCCTGACATTGGAAGCTGTTCTGCCAACTTTTTTGTCCGTATTGTTGTTGTGTCATGGGTATTCAGTCATCATGGAAACCAGAGTATGATTAAATGAGGCACAAGCACAACATGTCTACATGAAGATTGGAAGCTGTTCTGTCAACTTTTTTGTGAGTATTGTTGTTGTGTCGTGGGTACATGTATGTACATGTAGTCATCATGGAAACCAGAGTATGATTAAATGAGGCACAACATGCAAACATGATGATATACTTCCAGCATAATGTCTTCTTTAATTTATCAACTGTCAACATTTTTTTAAATTAAATTCTAAAAATTGCAACTTGACATTTAATATGATCATACTCCCTGCAAGACTGTTACATTATGTTTTCTTGTCTCATTTTCCCCTTGTCTCGTCACAGATACTGGATCATTACAGCCCGTCATCACCCATCCTGCAGGTGGTACAGTCCATGAGGCTGTGACAGGCTCACAGCTTACCCTGATGTGTGAGGTCTCACGGGTTAGTAACTCTGTATATCAACCTACAGGATGAGATATGAATGTACTTAAATTTTACACAGACAGTATGTGACTAGGTTTGCTATGAGCATTGGGTATTTTATCATTTATATTTATAATATATAATTAACCCGTTGCTTACGGGAACCGGATGGGCCCTGTACAAAGTCTATGGGGATTTATGGAATCTCGTAGTCAACGGGTTAACAGTAATGTTCAAAAGTTAGAGAGTAGTCTGCCTACCCTACCCTCTTGTATTGGTGCGACAGTCCCAGGTTGGAACTACATGTATGTATGATGAGCCCGAAGTTACGTGGACTGTTCTATTTTAAAATAGAAAACAGTCCGCCTAACCATGGGCATCATAATTTCAAGCAGAGACTCTCGCACCAACGCATGTTTGTTTTATATCCGTCATCGATAACGTAACAAGCTATAATGTCCCACAGAATATACAAATAAAATAATAGCGTATATAGTACACACACAATCAAAATTGTATACACTTTCTCCACAAAATCTGTATCTTCCTTTTCAAAATATATTTGGTAGTACTAGACTCAGTGAGCATTCATATTGAAAGCAAAGCACTCTAACATATTTTTTGTTGAAATATTTAGGACAACGTTGCGACACATTTTTAACGTGGGATGTTATATTGTGACTTTTCTTACAAGCCGTGAATTGACTATATCCGGATTGACGTCATTATGTGTGACGTCAATAAGGATATAGTCAACTATTTTTGGATAGATGTCACAAGGGCTCACCTCCACAGATCTAGTTGGAATATCATCAAACACATGATGCGCAATTGACCAACCAGGTATCAAGAAACTTACAGTGACGGATATAATTTCCACTGGCTTGTAATTCCAGCACTTTTGGGTGGGGAGGAGCTTAGTGACACCTGCATTGCCACTTCAGCTAGTACATCTACAATATCACTTCATTAGTTCATTTATCAAAAGTTTCTTCTTATATTTCAACATGGCAAATTTCATCCCAGTGCAGTGCTGAAAAAAAATTTCCCTGAGAATAATACATTCAGAGTTCCTTTCTTTTGCTTTCTATTTCATTTGAACAAATAGAGCTGGTGGTGAAATGATTGTAATGTTGATGGTGTATGGTATTTATGTTCTTCTTTGGTATAATGAGGACATGATGGATCTTGATTCAGAGCAACTCATTAAGCGATGATGACCTTAAAGATATTGATGTGAGTGTGTTTGGATGATTCAGTGATGGCAAATGATGCTGTTAATGAGTCTGTTGACGTCAGTGATGTTCTCTATTTTTGATATGACTGATGATGATGACAATGATCATAATAATCATGGTAATTGTAGAGGAGAAGATTTGGAACAGATATGAATATGATGGAATATAATTGGTGTCAATATTGATGCATAGAGCTAATCAATATTGCTGCTTATGGATTGAAATTCATTTGATTCTTGACTGCTACCAACTTGCTGCCCTCCAATGCCAAAAGGAGGCATGTGATAAAAAGAATACTAATTCAAATTCTAATTCAAGTTTAAATTTTGTTTTGTTAATGAAATTTGTAAAAATATCTATCATACACTGTATATGTAAGTGTTGTGACTGTGTGATCTGTGTTTTTTTAGGGTTTCAATCTCAGATCATAACAGAGACACTAGGAGCATGGAACGTCATGTAGCTCAGATTTCTTAAAACTGGAAAAACGATTGTCCTTAACTAGCACACACTTTTGCCCTCTATTGCAGAATCACTGGTAAGTGTAATGTCTAGATCAATGTGTCAAATGTCAATGAAATTGACAACATAATAACCACTTGGCAACTATGTACAGTTGAAATGATATCTTCTGATAATGTTGGTGTTCCCTGCCATCCCAACTCTGTAGAGATGCCAGATTTCAGGAAAAACTGGAATTCAGGCCTTTGCGATGTATTTTCAGGCAATTTTTCAGGCTTTTTTGTTTAAAAAATAGCTCGCTCTAAGGCAAATTTAAACCCCTGTTCGTGAATTATTTACTGGAATCCCCGATTCTGGATTAGGTCGATCATTGTGGTATTTTTAAGAGAGTACACTTGATCAGTTGTGATAAAATGTAGCAAATAAACTTTGATTTCCATCCCTCCAAACAGGGAAGCCTAGATGGTATGATCCACGTATGGTGGTGCAATTCTTCTGTCTCTGACACCTGCCACACGAACGTCCAAACATTCAACGCAAACGACACCACCTCCCCCAGATTATGGATATCATACACCCCGGATAACGGAACAGAAGCCTCAGTCGTGGCGCCTGCAGATCTGGGAACCCTGGACAAGGAGGCATCCGGCACATATTACTGCGCAGCATATCATGAAGGCAGTGGGACGACTCCAAGTGTTGCCAGCATATCATTGCTAGTAAATGGTAAGATGTGCTGTGGAACTTGAACTTTGTTGTGGAAGAGAATGATCTTTGGTCAGGTTTATTGCACTGAAGTTGCAACTCACTTCATTGCTGCATGCAAAGTTTGATTCTTTCTTTATCAACTTTAGTTTGTTGTAAATCTAGGTAAAATAGTTTAACAAACTGATGCATGGTGTTTTTTATTTGAAGTGCTCTGGATGGATTCTTTGTAAAACTTGTGGTTATTGTGTGTTCTTCTATGTATACCACCAGGCCCCCCTTCCCCTACAACACTGTAGGCCTATGAGAGGCAAGCTGCTCACCTATATTTTGATTGACACCCCTATCTTGGGTAATTGTGTAATTGTTTCACCCCCTATCTGGGAGTATTTTATCAGGTATTTTCCAAGATATTGGACCCCCTATATCAACTTTCTTCACCATGCATTCTATGAAAATGCAGAAATGTGAGCATAAAATTGGCATACATTGTGAATTGGTGTAATGTAATATCAGCTCTGTAATGCATGGACCATCGTGTCCTATTCACATTGAAGCAACCCTTGAAAGTGTCAGGGGATTAACCCCTTCGTACCATTGCAGCAAAATGACATAGACTTTGCATGTGATATTCTGAGTGTTGTATTGAATGGCCTAATTTATTATTTCCCCACTGCCATAGACGCTGCTTCGCCAGTTCCACAAGTAACGCCCAAAGAGACCATCACCACAGAAGCCCTCAATTTCAGTCAAGGTAGAATTGGCTTTTCGCTATGTTAAATAATCATTCTTTTCAGAGGGTTTTAATTAATCCTGTAGATTCCTGTGTATGTTTAGCATACTGGTTTGAAAGTGAGAGGGATCAAGTACAGTTTTGTACTTACTGGAATAATAAACCCCAGGGGAGAAATTAACACTGTATTAATGATGTACGTGCCCCTGTGGAAAGTTTTGCACCACAAACAGGACCTTTTTTCGATAAGGCCTAAAAAAATTGTTGTATTGGAGTAACGGCTCACTGAAAAATAGGACCGGTAGGGCGGTATTTTTTTTTTAATGGGCCACTATCAACGCCCAATGCTTTCACTTTATGAACTATAAGCCTACAATCGGCCAATTCGAAAGCCGCTATTTCATGCAATGGTTGATCAATGACATCATTCAAGCCAAAGTTGAGCACACTGAAAATAATTTTTGGCCCAAGTGTGCCCTTTTTCTTTACTGCGTAAGACGCTATGTTGAGGTAAACAGCTCGATCATCGCTAGCTACATGTAGTTAGCGCAGCTAGAGGCTATAGCTAGCGAGGCACCATATAGAAGTGCACGAAGTGCGTTGTACGCGCGCATACGGCGGGAAAATCGCTGTTCTGTCCGCAACACTTCCGGGTTTTCAATTCGATCGCAAAGTCAGCACGATATGCTATATCGATACTATCGATAGGAATACAAAGAAAGAAAAAAACTTAGGGTCGGGCGGGTTACGCCAATACAACAATTTTTTTTTTTAGGCCTAAGCACTAATAACATTAAAATTCAAACTGTTACAGTAATCTTTCATGAATTTGTAGAATTTTCATTTCTTTTTATTACAGCAAATTCTGTGAGACAGGTAATTCCCTCAGAAAACCTGCCATTCAGAGTCTATCATGCTGTACAGACGATTAACCCTAAAATGACCGGGCTATTTCTGGTCTACTTATCACCGGGGCGAGATCTCGGCCGCAGATTACGCGATCGCCGCGAAAATTTGCACGCGCATAGAGCCGGATGTAAACTACAAGACTGTATAGTAACATTTTCAAAAAATTGATTTTTTATATTTTTTAAAGTAATTAATTATGCAAATAATTGTATGAAATTATGTTTTTGCCTATATCTCGCTTACAATAGCTAGTGGAATATTTGGTGAAAATATTCATTTTGACATTTCTAACAATTATCTACAAAAAAATTTGCAGAATCAGAATTAATTTCCTATGTATTTTGTTGTTTTGTGAATTTCTTATGTATTTCTTTGTTTTTTCGACCTTTTGTTTTTTATCATTTTTTCGATTTAACTTTGTCGGGGTACACTTTTGCCGATCATAAACAGCATAAACTTAATCCATTTCAGCCAGTAAAAGTAAAAATAATCATACATTTATGATTTTTGGCTGAAAACACAATTTGCATTGATTTTGTACACAAAATCATGTTTTTGAGCATTTTGCGAGTTACATGCATGTACGAAAGTCGGCCAGCCGTCGTAACGGTACGTCTGATTTTTTCGAAAATGGTCTTAAATGCATGCACGGTTGAAAAAGTAAAAGCCAGTGAACGGCGGCGGTCAAAAAATTTCGCGCGCAGGCAGCGTAATCGCGAAATTTGTTTAGGGGGGGGCCATTATGCCCCCCCCCCCCCCCCCCCCCCCCCCCCCCCCCCCCCCCCGCCCCCCCCCCCCCCGGTTTTAGGCGTTAAGTGTATTGACATGATTGAGAGAAGCAAAAAAGTGCCTCAAGAACCATATGGGTTGAAACAATGTATACCAGCTGGAGTATGTCTCCTGGCTGGAAGGATCTGTTTTGAATTTGGTGTCTTGTGGGAGAATCAAACCTTCATTTGTCAGTATTGAATTAATCTAGGGCTGTCACTGTCCCACCACCGAGCTCATCCTCTGCAGTCCCACCACTCTCCTACTTTATGAAAAACCTCACGTGAAACATTTACAACGTGAACAAACAAACTGTTTGGCCAGTAATTTTGACGGGCAAAAGATGGTTTTGGTTGTCATCGGCCCCCTGCCCCCGCTTTGTCAGAAGTTGTTTGGCTAGTAATTTGGCGGGTAAAATTGTTTGGCGGGCAAAACAATGGTTTGGGTCGTCATTGGCCCCCCCCCCCCCCTGCTTGTCAGAAGTGTTTGGCTAGTAATTTGGCTAGTTAAAAAACGAATTTGACAGGCAAAAGAGAATCTCCCTCCAAGTCATTCCAAAATTTTGACAGCCCTGTTAATCTGGTGCCCTAATAGAAGTTTTTGGCAGCTGTTGTGACCAAGTCCAAAATAATTGTACAGACTTTAGTGAACAAGTGATGAGCAACCATATCAGTTTCCCATTTAGACTGCTGTGGTACAGAATTTTTGTCCTCGGGACATTTAATTTGTGTCCGATATATTACATGTATATCGTTGGTTGTCCGGCAGAAGGGCCCTAGCATATGTTCCAGGCAGAAGGGCCTTTACACTAAATTACATCAAACTTGAAAACCATTGGCTCTTTTCACATGAAATCAAAGTAGTGTAATATTTTTCGATCCTGAAGACAGCCTGTTAAGTGCAAATATCAAATATGGCAATATTTCTCAAATTATAGAAAATTTACTGTTAAGGTTCTTCTGCCGGGCAACCAATGATATATCTTTTCTTATATTGCTAATAGCCACATTACTGTGTAAAGTTTAGTGTTCTAGGGTGTTTTATTTGTCCATTCAAACACTGTCAGATATGTCAGATATCAAAGTTTGACAACTTTTTAATGGGACTTCCACAATGTTAACCAGTGTCTGTAATAACTAGTTTATTGTTTCTTCATTTTTTGTCAGCTGTTCCAAAGCCAACGTCCAAACCTACCGGTAAACCGATGTCACCCTCATCCTCTGCTGCCGTAATTGCAGCTGTCGTTATCATCGTCATTCTCATCATAGCAACTATCATCATTGTGGTGTGGTTCTGCAGTAAGTACCAACTTCAATCTCCATCAGATAGAAAGGGATTTTCTTTGACGTAGGTGGGGGTTGAGGGTGGGAATTTTTCACCCTTGTAAGGGACAAAATAGGGATTACGGGTATATACTTTCTGTGAAGTTGGATCCATGTTGTGACACAGGGGCACATGCCCCACCCCCCCCCCCCACGCCAAAAATGAAAATCATTCGAGTACACTGCACTTCACAGAGTCCACAACATCTCATCCCTTCACCCCCACCCCACCCCCATCCCCACCCTGTAGAACACAATCCTGGTTCTGATACACCCCAGTCTCTGCACAGTGAGCTGGTTGCAGCTTTTACATGAAACTGACAGCCTTCATCTGGGAGATTAAAGGGGGCGAGATTTTTTTCTATGTTTGCAGTTTTTTTCTGGTATGGTCTTATTGCCTAGTATACTGCATGTTAAGAATATAAAACCACCCTTAAATATATTATTAAGTGCCATGGATTTTTTTCTTTGATTTTCATTTATGGATATAGATTTATGGATATGGATTTCAGCATGTTATAGAACAAGTGTTATTTGTTCATCTGTTTTTATAACTGTATTTCTGTAAAAGTCATCTCATTGAATGTGCTGGTGTGTACATGTCTTTGCATATTTACTTTAAATGAATACATTAACGCAATATGTTTGTTGTTGTGTTTGTCAATCTAGAATTCAGACGGCAACCGTGCATCAAGGGTCACAAGGTCAAAGCTCGACACAGCTCAAAGAACGAGAGTTTCACCTCCGATGGCGGTATCAACGGATTTGGAAGTATGTGTATTTTCGTGAAATACAGGAAATTCAACTCATTCAAACATAATTTACTCCATGGTTTCATGTGTACTTTCAGTCATTGTTGTATCTTCCTTTTTGTATCCTAAATCATGTTTCATTGGGACTTTATTACTTAAGTGCAATTTTGTTATATCTTCTGTCAAGCCTGATAAATTTCATGTAGGAGTGAGGCACATGTATTATAGACAAATAGACAATTGACTAAATTAATATGACTAAATGGCAGATGAGGTCATTGTAGAAAATGGACAAAATTGATGTCACTAAATGACAGATGAGGTCACATTAAATGAGATTAAGGTTTGAAATATGAAAAAGAGGAGATATATAAAGCAGCAAACTTAGATGTGTGTGGCATCACGTGGGAATTTATGAAGTTTCATGGCATGATTAGGTTGTTTTGAATATAAGTTGGATAATTTTGTAGTGTACAGTTAAATTGTCAACAAATAACTAAGGCCATGGTAAGGGTCCCTGGCAAAACACATTTCAGATACAAACTATTGTTTTTAAGTTAACTTCTAGAAAGTGTCTTTGTGGTGGTGGTGGTGATGATGATGATGATGATGATGATGATGATGATGATGGTGATGGTGATGATGATAATCTAAATTGTGTAATAACAGAATTTGGAGAATAGGAAAACAGTTGGTCCTAGTTATCATTTCTTTTTAGTGGGAATTTTGTTTGAAGATCGTGAGACAATATTCTTGAAAGATTTTCAAGTGTGAATGTCATTGAATTTGCTTCAAATGTTTGAGCAGATCATATGTCATCTTGCAATATGAAAATTAATACTGTACTATTAGAATACTCATAATGGCGGTGAAATTCACCTGAAGTCGGTCTTGGTTGAAAATGGTTGTGAACTACTCATGAAAAATTGTCTTCACACACTTTTGTCAATGTACGCTTCCTTTGACCTGTGAAACACAAAGGAAACCAAACAAAAGCATGAACTACATAGCTGAATCACAGTGGACCATTTAAAGAAAAAACAACACTGATATAACAAAATCTCATCATAACAAACAGATTTTTCCAGTCTGAGAATTGAGATTTCCTCTGTATTTTATTGTTTTTGCATCCCTGACATAAGAGAATTTTGATATAACAACTGAAAGTAATTTTCTTGGTCCCAAGCAGTTTGTTATAATGAGAGTCTATTGTATGTACATAGCTTTTCATGTAGGAGGTGTAACAAAAAAGAAACAAGACTGACAGCCATGCCCATAACACACTGTCTATCGACTCACGACTAGTGTCACTGTATTGCCCAACATCTCATCAATATTCTGCTATAATATTGTTCACCTGTCTCACTCTGTGCCCAGTCGTCTGGCTGTTGAGTGGCACGCCCAACTACGGCCTGTCATGATACTAGAGGTTGCCCAAACATGGAGCGGGGAATCTGAAGCTCCTGGTTCAGGTTGGTGGGGGGCTGGGGGCCCAACTGAGTGTATTGAGCTTCTCCTGGAGACTTATGGAGAAAATAAAATAATGTAGGCAGGATCTTCTCCATAAGACTCCTGGAGAAGCTGGAGACACTAGTGGAACTATTAGTTGATTGATTCCCCGCTCCATGTTTGTGCCACTTCTCGTATCGTGATGGGGCGAAACAGGGGCCTGCCACTGTAAGAAAGGGGCGTAGAGTGAGATAGGCAAACAATATTATAGCAGAATGTTGATGAGATGTTAACGCAGTGACATGGGCGGTGGGTTGATTGATATTGCATTACGGGCGTGGCTGTCACAGTCTTGTTTCTTTTGCACCTCGTAATTTGTCCAAAAATACCTTCTTGCACTGCAATCATGTATTTCTCAACCTTCTCCCACAGTGACTCCAGTCCAGGCCGAGATGCAGCCCTTCATCATGCGTCACCGCTGCGACATCTTCATCCACCACCACGGCACGGACCTGACGCTGGCCGAGATGATGCGATCCAAACTCCTAGACCAGGAATCCCACCTCCACGTCATGCTATGGAGCGAGGTCGCTGGCACAGGCCGCGAGAGCCGACCCAGCACCAAGCGCCTGGCCCTAAGTCTGGTCCACAGCACCACCGTCGTGCTCCTGGTCTCGTGGAAGTACCTCCAGCACGAGTCGCAGCGGTTCCGTCTCGCGCTCAGCCGCATCCCACGGAAGGTGGACTCGGTCAGGCAGAAGGTCGTGATCGTGAGGAGAATCGAGGAGGAGAAAGTGCCGCAGGACCTCAAAACCGGAATCATGAACTCGTTAGAGTATAACGTGGACACGGATAGCAAATTCCTTCGCGGCCGCGGTTCAACCGTGTTCGTCATTCCGCAACGAGACGACCTGCACGTACTGGCGGCACCATGACTCGCTGAACCGACTCGCCACTATCCTGCTAGCGCCTCAACTCGCGTCCAATTTGTCTTCATAGACACGAACCAAACTCTTCATCTGGGAGACAGGCAATCCAAAACACTCTATGGCTGTCGGAATGATCAGTAGCATTCTGTTCGTTTCACCGGATAATCGTTAAAGAATCTTTGTCACTATATTACCTCTGCTCATCTTTTTAACACCATTCACAAAATCCATTCGACCAACCTAAATATACGATACCTTGCTGCCTCGCTGATCGTGTGAGAAATCAAAAAGTTTTGGACATAACATGAGGACGATCCAAAACACATGCATTGCAAGCTAGTGATCTGGAGGTCCTCGTGTCATCCAGCTGTTGCCTAGAGGGTTCTTCACTAACCCTCCACTGGTACATGTCTAGTCATCTCCATGGAACATTGCTTCACTCCGACGTTCAAGATACGACTGACAAGACCTCAGCTTTCACACCGACCACACATGAACTTGTCATCCAAGAAATCATGCCATTCGCGGAAACATCCATATTGTGCATTCACGAGGTGTAAACTGGGAATGTAAATATATTGACATTTGGGATATGTGGTCTCTTTGTATTCAAATGTATACAGTGCACTCTCGTTATAAAGAAGTCCTTGGGACCCATAAAATTTGTTCTTTGTAACGAAATTTCTTTATATCAGGATTTCAAAAACAATACAATACAAAGGAAATCCAAGATATGGGACCAGAGATTTGACTTCTTTATAATGAAATTTTGTTATATCAGTGTTCTTTATAACGAGAGTGCACTGTACTTTCTTGTGGTATTTTTTGAATATCAAGTAAAAGATACCTTATGGCTCAAGTTATACCCTTTTGCCTCCTGGGATCCCCACTTATCATTTCCTTTTAATTTGAGTATATTTTTGAGGAATTCATTTTTCATACCATGTTAAGATCGGTCCACTGGTGCACATGTAAATATCTTATCATTCAGCCCATAGTAAAGTATAAAATAGGGCTTTCAGACCTTCTAATGCAGTTGTCTGATGCTGCATTTGATAGCTGACCGGATGTTCACATTTGCCTTGCGAACAATGAGCAATTTGTATACAAGATATTGATAAGTTGTCCCAGGAAAAAAGGGGAATATAGTCCCAGGACTATTTGGATCTGTCACTGTACTAAGTTGATTTTGGTGGCTTAGTGTGTCTCTGAACATTACAGCAACAGAGTGGTGAGGTGTGTTGTCATATATAATTGTGGTGTATGCACCATGAACATGACATGTTCATTGGTGGGGTCAATGAACTATTTTAATTCAATACTGTAGTTTTTCTTTTAAATGTAGATGACAGGATTGGGGGTAGCCCTCAACTTGTGGTGAAAGAATCAAGTAAACTGTGCAAGGATTCTACTGTAAAACTTTTCTAGTCAAATAGTCAAAAGTTGACTTGTTCTAAAGTGACTTCCATCAGTATGCCATGTGACAGACAAATCTGTTGTGTAGCTTTCTATGGGATCTATTTCTATCAGGGCTTGAGAGAAACAAAATGCTAGTATGTTCATGATTGATTTGGCTTAAGTAAAAAAATTCAAGATAAATCCTTCCAGCCAGGAGATACACCCCATCTGGTGATTCCATAGGTAAATCTTCCAACCAGTTTGGTTCGAGAGGCATTTTTTATATCTCCCAATCATATCACTGCCCTTTAAGGCATTACAGCTTTGCTCTGAAGGACGATATTGCAGACAAACGTAAAAGCTACTGAAGAGACTGTCTCAATTGTTTGTGGTTTAACCTTGGTTGACCAGGAATTGTATCTACCACATCCTGTGTGTTATATAAAGAGAATCCTGTTTCCATGGTAACCAGGAAGTTTACATGGCGTGTTCTGACATACCAATGAACATGTTGATTGTAAAGAGAATGGGTGTGAACAGACCGGCAATGGTTTCATTGTTCTTTCATCGTCATTGATAGATGTGATATAAACTCCTTCCCACATATTGAGGAAGTGCACATCCTATCTCAGATTTTAGTCAGCCACCTTAGCCCATAAACAAGAGTTTTATCAATAAATTCACAGATTGAGAAAGGCCACTGGATCATGATATGGGGATTTATAAAAAAAATAATGTCTGTGGTGAAATCAAGCAAAGTACACTCTCAGTCGGAACAAAACCAAGAACTGGTACAGGTGGTTACAGACCAAGGGTCTGATAGACCGAGGGTCCGATTGTAGGGATCATAGTTTGTGCATCTAAAAATCTGCCTAAGGTTGTGTTAATTGTGCAAATTGAATTAGAATGAAGGAAGGGAAGGAGAACTAGGTGCTGTATCTACACTTAAAAAAATTAAAGCATATTGATGCTTTTAAAGGGACCGAAAAGTCGCATATCGTGATGTTTTGGAGGTAGCCCGGCTCGGGTAATATTCAGGAATGCCCATATACTTTCGGAAAACGAGCGCGCATGAATTGTGTACATTTCCCTATGCGG
>JZLH01S0449759.1:0-10558 GCA_001188425.1 Eucidaris tribuloides
GATTTTATTGTCGTTATGGCATGATTAGGGGTAGTCCTTCAAATTGAACTGAAGTATTTTAAGTAAACTATGCAAAATCTATGAAAAATCTTATGTCGTACATACCATTGCATTGACATCATTCTAAAAAGTCAAAAAGAATGAGATGTCGATATCTCTTGTGGCAGGCTAATCTGTTGTGTAGCTTGTCTATGTGATTGATTTCTATCTGGGCTAGGAGAGAAATAATAATATTGGTAATGTTTCATGCTTGATTCTCGCTTAAGTAAAACAATTAGAGACGAATCCTTTCCATCTGGGAGATCTCACTCCAATCTTATAGTTGACATATGTTGTCAACTCATTTGGTTCTTGACATTTCCGCCCAAGTGTTTCTCATCATGCACACAAGAAATACGAGTTCAAATCTGCACCCGCCTAAGGGGGTGCAGAGCCTTGTCGCGCAATAGTCAGCTCTCCGTAGAGGTGCAAATATGCACGGCCTACCTAGGGGTGCGCACAGTGTGCACCCGCATATGTAGGTGCACAAATTTGCACCCCGTAGGGGAGCTACTTGCACCCATAAAGGAGCTTGTTTTTACTACTTTGGGTGCTTATATGCCACCGCCTACGGGAAGCTAATTTGCACCCGCCAGTGGAGCTATTTGCACCCAGTAGAGGAGCAATATTGCACCCTTGGTGCTTATATACAACCCTTAGGGAGCTTACTTGCAACCTTGGTGGGCTTATCTGCACCTCCTACGGGAGCTTATTGCAACGCCACATGAGGAGCTTATTTGCACCTTTTTGGGTGCTTATTTGCACCCTAGGAGCTGGCAGACCTTGCCCCAATCACACCCCTTAACAGGGGTGCACAAATGTGCACCTCTATGTGGGGGTGCTCTTTTGCACATCCATTGGAGAGCTGCTATTGGGACAAGGTCTGCCACGCTCTAGGGGTGCAGACGCCATGTCCAATAGCATCGCCTGAGGTGTGGCATTACCCTGTGCCCATAAAGAAGTAAAATACATGCTCACCCAATATAGGACATGTATGATTCCTTAGACCAGCGTAGATTGTTTCCCGTCAGGGATGCATGCTGGTAGCACAACTGCTGTCACTTTCTACACTACTTTAATCATCAGTTACCTCTGCAGACTCTCACATTCTCAATGCTATCACATCATTTTGTCAAGCTCTTGCTCACCATAACTGTCTTAAACAGTGAATCCAGTTAAACATATAAATGAAATATTAATAATACTTGATATTACATAAAAATATGAAGCTTAAAGGTTAGTGACACATCATTGGGAAGCACTTGAAAACGAAAATGCCTCCAAGAACCAAATGAGTTGAAATATATACCAGCTGTTCACTTAGGCAGACCGTGTCTCCCACGCTGGAGGATTTGTCTGTAATTTGTTTACTTAAGGAGAATGCAAGCATAAACTATAGGAGTATCTTATTCTTTGCCGGTAGGAATAAAAATAAGCCATAGAGAAGCCACACACGGCAGGTTTCCATGGCTACTAGTGATATTTGACACTTGTTTGTTTTAGAATGAGTGAACGTTTGACTACAGATTTTCAAGCAGGAGAAGCTTGCATAGTTTACTTGATTGCTAGAGTAAGTATCAAGCCCAAGTTTGAGGACTAGCCCAATCATGTCCATTTACCTTTAAGTTTAATTGGATAAATTTGAAATGTCATGCCACATAGTTTTTTAAATTTAAGGTATATGCAGACATGTATACATCTTCGTATAAATGGCAGTACAATAAAGCCTCACAATCAATACATGTACTTTATGTTTACATAATTATTACAAGTTACATACCGGTATAGTTGAAATTTCAAGCGGCATAATAATATGGTTAATTATCTCATAGGCGTACTTTTAAGTATAACAGCTTCTACCACCGTTTGAAATTTGCAGTGAAAAGATTGGCATTTAACAATTTTGGTCAACAAATGTATAAGACTGTAAATAAGCGTATGAGAATGATGAAAAGTTGGGCTTACAAACAACCAGGATGCCATCATGCATAACAACTAGATGAGACTTGTGTCACAAAATCAATAAAATGCATGAAATTCGCTGTGAGGCTTCTCTGACAACCATTTCACACATATGCCTTTACATTGAATAAAGATAAAGTAGTATATTAGCAAATGATAAAATGACCAGCAATACATTTCAGACAGATATTGTTGAGATAGAAATTGGCTCAATGTTAAAACTGACAATAATCTTAAACCTTTGAAAACATGTATAAAGTTTAATGTGCAGCTTAAAAAAATACTATACAACTGTGCAAACAGAAATTTATTTCAAGGTAAATAAGAAAATGTCAAAATTATTTTGAAATCTATATAATCCATCTACAGCTGTAATTCGCATTTTTTAATTGAACATCAACCGTTAGCTGAATGAAGTCACGCCATTATGTCCATAACATTGAGTTATGTACAAGATAAACAATTGTGTAAGTGATCTTAATGTACTTGTATGTTGTATACAAAATTGAGTTGTTTTATTAAAGTCAAAATTTGATACAAGCTATGAGGATTGCAATGCAACAACATATTTATCAATATGTAGTTAATTAGTGTGCGTTGTAAACATATTGTGTGTTAAAGTGCAAGGTGTGATATCGGAGTTGTCGGACACAAATTATGGCATTATTACCGCCGAGGTTTTTTTTCTCTTTAATGACATCAGTTTTTAATCTTTCAGAAAAAAAGGCAAAGAGTATATACATGTAAGCCTCATGTAATCTGACGTGTACTACTTTGTATTCATCTGAAATGTAATATGACAGATATCAATACAAAATGATGCTAAATACCTTTATGAACATGAAGGTCGATGAACAAATGGCAATCAATACACTGAAAAAACATTAGTACAACAAGTTTAAGAATCGTGCCACTTAAACTTAAACATTTTCTGTATGTTTGCGCAAATTTTGATACTTGATTTGCATGGCATGAAACCCAAACAGGTTTACAGAAGAAGTGCGTTTGCATTCATTGGTTTATGAGAAATTGTTGCTGCCAAGAAAGCGCTACAAATACTGTTTTCACACATTTTCATTTTTTTCACATAATTCCTTTGAGTCTAACATCAGTAAAAACATGGAATGATGTACAACAAAACTCAGAAAATTATATGAATGAAAAAAAGAAATACATAAAGGCCAAGTATACGTTTTGTTCATTCATATAGCCTTTTCTATCAATCTTTCACAAAGTATGGCATTGTAATAAGTTATCAGAAACGACAGCAAAAAACTAAAATTGTATGTTAGTGACATATTGTGATTTGTGAATAATCAATGATAATAAAAATACATGTCCTGTAACAACATTCCACCGCTAGATGTCCTCCAGTGGCGTCTAAAAATTCTGATGGACATGTGTACCAAAATGTGTAAATACACAAATTTGTGATATTAATTTGTCGTGACGTATAGTAAATGGGTATTTAAAACACATAAAAGTAATGATATGATTTAACATGTATGTCATCTTGCAATTAAGTATACAAATCCCAAATATTACTGCAATCGCTTTACTATGGAGGAGCGTACATGTAATATTACATCCTTTACAACAAACATGACACTAACCAAACCTCTGCAGCTTTGTCTTGAAAAAGTGCCTGGAGTATCGTTTTTGGCCCAAAACTTGCTGTTGGAATAAATATTTCAGCTTCCGCATTATTGGGGTACTCTACCCACGCATAATATCCGGAAAATGTGGCACCAACTCCTTGAGGCCTTTATGCTTGTACAGCTGCAGATCTCCTCCCACCATCTTGATACACCAGTCATCCTGGACGGATATGATGACTTTTGCATGACCAATGTTGGCAGTCGCGCCGCCTCAGGTTCCTAGAAATTGCAAGGAATGCATGTATACCAAAATTATTTATGGTTTAATATTCCTCCACACATATTACATGCAACATAAGACTGTAGTTATATTGGCAGCGTAGTTAATGAACATCAACCATGCATTTTTTTTTTCTTTCAGAAGATTAGTCTGTAATCTAGTGTTTTACCCTGATAGGATAACAGGTAATGAAGCTTCTCTTCACAGTGCTGTTATCACTTTACTACAATGACATGTATAGTGTATTCAGATTGTGATGAAATGCCCACCCGGCAAGTCACAATCATGCATACCTGAAATTAATACACTCACATGAGACGCTGATAAATCCCTACGTTTGGCTGATTATGATCATTGGAAGACTTTATATAAATATAACCCTGCAGCATCTGATTTCTGTATATAAGTATGAGAGCCTTCCAGTTGCTAAGAAAGATGTGGACAGGACTACAAGCATACTCCATACCCAATACCGTGCACTATGCAATTCAACTTTTGTTACCGCCATGTTTTTTCATGCCAAATTGGGCTTTGTGAAAAAATTCAATGTTTTCTATCACTTGATGATGATTTGTATAATTCCCATGTGCTACCTAAATACTTCTCACACAATCATCTGAATATTGATGCATACGCATACATAAGCTGCTACACGCTCTAAGTAGAATCATAATACTGAGTAACACAGCGTCAATTGTGGCATAGAAATACATTGTATTTTTCGTCAGCCAAAAAATAGTACGCAGCGTATTCTTAAGTTCACATCAAGCCACAGCTGTGTAAGGGTAAATGGTAATTACTCAGATTAGTACAACTTGCAGGCTATTAATCCAATTCCTATATCATGTGTATAGAATACACGAGTAAACATGTAAGTATGATTTAATTGTGTAAAGTACTTACCTTGTCAATCACATGTGATGGTCATTTTCTCCAAGAAGCAGAGGGAGCAGGAGACAGCAGGCTGTACAGTGAGATCTGAAGCAAAACAAAATCACACACACAAAATATAAGTCAAAAAGCATGGATTTGCATTTGTGCGCATAAACAGGGGAGATAAAGTGTACAATAAAAACAATTCTAAATAGGCAATTTGTTTGGCACATCCCGCAATCATAGTATATCAGCCTCTCTCATGACTACAAAAGTAGAATAAGATGAATTATAGAGCCGGTCAAATGACTACAGTCAATACCGTCCACAGTACGCCACTCTTATCCAATGAATTTTCAGTTGAACAGCCTCATGCAATGCATGCATGTACCCCAATTCTGATCAGAAATTCTGTAAACAGTGTAACAATACCCTGGATAATATGTTTGCCCTACAAAAATTGTAGAATATCGAAAAAACAACACACGGGAGCTGAGCAAGTTTCAAAATCACCGCCGACAAAGACATTCATAACTGCCTCGTCTCGCGCCAATAACGAAAAAAATGTTTATCGTGCTGATTCTTTCATAGCAAATAATAATAAATTGTTATATTTTCCACATATAATACAAATACTCACTTTTAATACTCGTAAACAACCCCGACGAAAGAGAATATACCAGGAACAGAAAATGATGCAACGTGCGTCCGAATGATACGGCAGGCATGTAGAATGCACTCCGTTCGTAAATGCGTATGCAGCCGGCCACGTCAGTGGCCGGCCGGATATTGCTGACTTGTGTAAACAAATTAGTCCTTTGTTGTTCAATTAACGCCGTCTCAATTTTAGCGCCCATTTGGAAGATACGCGATTGCCAATCTCTCCTCTCAACAAATAAGAAATGTATTGCAGCATGAGCATAAATCTTCACATAATACTGTAAAATCATTAAAATACAAAGCAAGTAAATGTTATATTATATATCTTGGTAGTAGGCGTTTAATTTTTTGAGGAAGAGAATATTTCCCTTGACCGTAATCACTCGGTGCGATTCAAAACGTCGTGCTCGTTCGTTGATCTGGTCAATCTGTGTGTGACGAGTGCGTAAACATTAGTATTCTTTTCACAAGTACGTTTAATTAAGGAGTCAAAACCAAATAAAATAACAAGAATGAATAAATGAATCAAAATAATTGGCTTAGCTCACTAAACCATGAAGAAAAAATCATTATGGCTGAAGCGTAATGAATCATGCAAATAATACACGCACACAAGTTACCCAACACTAACACCAACTATCCCAAAATACTTCGATAAAACTACGATGGTGCAAATGTGCACCCGACGACTTCTGCACCCCTAACGCGTGCAAATGTGCCACTACACGACATCCGCTCTTCAAAGGATCCTTATTAGCACCCTTGGCAAATGCGGCCGGAAGGCTTCTGTGCGCACTCATATCTGCACTCGCTAGCTTGCTTAGTGTGTGTCATTAAACTTTATATCGATTACGCGTAGTTTGCATTCACATTTTCCGTCCATTGTTTTCTAGTTTTTTGGTATATTTCTTAGCTGATTTTGTAAGAATGAATTACGTGCAAATCTTGTAAGTCGCAGAGTATGAATGTTACTTTCTTTATTTTGACCCTATTTTTATTGGGGAAGGGGATTTGATAGTACGGAATTAGCGAAGATGTAATACCCAAAACGTTATGGGCTGTGCGGAAATACATGTACATATATTATTAAAATGACTACTGACATGATTTGGAACCTTGGAATGCTTCAAGAACGCTATATGAGTTTGGAACATATATTTATGCTGGGCTGAAGGAATTTGTCTTGAAATTGTTGTTACTTGAGGAGAATCAAGCATGAACAAACCAGTAATAAATCTATCTCGTGCCCCGACAGAATTTGAACAAATTTGGCTGTCACAATGAATACTGATGATAGTTCTTTTAAAATGAGTCAACATTTGACCACTAAATTTTGACAACAGAACTGCAAAATCCTTGCATAGTTTACTTGATTCTGGAATAGTTTTATCCCAAGTTGAGGATACCTTTATGTTGTATCAGGTTGTTAACTACGTTGTATTTACAAACTAATTATCCAGCAGATTTTGAAACAAATGTCGAACAATACTTTAAACATGACCCCCCCCCCGGCCAAACAGTCAACAGCACTAGTTCCCTTCTAACGCTAAACAATATATTAAAAAAAATAGTTCAGAAAGTCAAATTGATATACTTTCACCTTCTGGTGATCTTCACCGGCCAATAGATCTAGCACAACAGTAGTCTAAGTCCTAGACCGCTCTATTTGATTACGCAAATCTCGGCAATCCGCCCCTGCAATTCTCGTACCCACAATCCCCTACCCCAATCCCAACCCCAAATTTCAATTCAGAAAATCACAGCAAAACGAACTGTGGGCGTCTTCGCTACAATTGATAGTATAAGTTTGCAGACTGGTATTAAAGGCAATATTTTACAATATTCCGGCGTTAAAAAAAGAAAGAAAGAAACAAACAAACAAACAAACAAAAACCTGAGCGAGTGATTCTCCAAGTCTAAAATTAAACCCGGAAGAATGTATAGTTCAAAATAATCATTAAGTTTTTTTTAGAAAGTGAAAATCAATGTGTGACCATTCTAGTTCAGTACTCCAGACTGTTATAATAATGTTACACATTTTTTTTTAATTTTCAGGATATTAATTGATTTACCCATACATGTATGTATCTGTATACGTGTACATTTTGCAAGTGACATCATAACTGTCTACAGTCTTGGGTGGTCATGGTTGTATAGGTGTTTGTCTATTCAAACCCTATATTCATGTAGTTCAGAAATTATCAGGGGCGCAAATCCAGGGGGACAGGGGGACATGTGCCCCCCCTCGATTTCGTAGGAGGGGGACACAATATCAAATGTCCCCCCCCCCCACCCCAGCGATTTGCGGGAAAATTTTCTTCAAACCATTTTTATGTAACCCCCCCCGCTCCCCCGTTGAGCGAGTTTTTCGGCGACTGACGTGACCGGCGAAAATTTTGATTACCTGGGATTATGGGGGAAAAATTTCGTACCCCCCCCTCCGCTGAGCGAGTTTTTCGGACTGACGTGCACCGGGAAATTTTGACCTGGGATTGGGCGAAAAAATTTGCCACTACAAATTTAAAATCAGTTTCAAACAACCTTCATCTCCCCCCCCTAGACTGCTGCGTTTGTGAATTTCATTTGACAGAGAATAGAATGGTGCCAATTTGTATTGAACATATTTATAAGTGACAGCCATAACTGTTATGAAACTTTTTGTGTTGTGTGTGTTTATTTGTTTTCATTCAACATCCTCAGATTATGTCGACAGCAAAGTTTGCACGATTTTTTTAAACGAGTTTCCGGCAATGATATGGTGTCTATTAACGTTGTTTTAAGTCTATTTCACTGCCGGGAAATTAGGGTGAGGGCACCGTCTAGAAACTTAGACTAGCATTGCCTTCTAGTGAACCATATAAGCCAGTTGTGCCTCTTTCGCGTTAGGCTTAAACTCTGTGTAAAGGAATAAAATAATAATATAAAATAATTGATGTGTGCTTGTTCTCAAGGGCAAATATTTGATATGCCAATATGTATTGTTTAGCGCTAAAGTTACGATATCACGGGCGGCCATACACCTGCTCAATTTCTCATAAACGTGCTTTAGATTGAAGTGTATATGGCATGATAAACTCTGTATATAAGTATAGCATATTATATCCAGATACCAGAATCGTTGCAACATACTGTAGATGATAGTAGAGCTTTGTCGTTTGAACGCCAAAAGTGTTATTAGTGTTACCCAGGTATTGACCATGTAGCCTACGTATACCTAGCATCAACAAAATATTTAAACCGAGATACTATCTATGATGTAGTATTAGGGGCCACCTAGCCGGTGCCATTTGCCTTTCAACTATTGCTATTTGCAGCTGACTGTGAAACAGAGCAAGTTTTAGCAATTACCCCCCCCCAACATTCCTTTCAGGATAGGTATAAGAACTATTCATACATATCAAAAACCAATACAACGGCTCTTAGAAAAAAAGGTGCTAATTGAGAACTCTCTAGTCCCGTACTTTGGAACATTTCAAGGTGGTTTTCAAGGAATCAAAAAAAGTTCTAAAATGCTTCTACAAGAACCTTTAGGTTCTTTTTACAAAACCTTAGGGCTTCTTGATGGCATAAGAATCCTACTATTTTTGCTACAGGGTTCTGGAGACCAATCAAGGGCGTGAGGTCTGGGTGCACGTGCAACCCCCCCCCCCCGCGCAGAGCCATAGGAGTTTCCGCCCCTGCAAGCAAAAACGATTTGCCACCACTTTTTCTGCTTAAACGCTGATTACTCATATTTAGTTCCACTCTCCTAAGATTGCAACCTCCCAAGATGTGCACCTCCCCGTGCCCAACAGCCTACGCCCTTGCCATCAAGAACCCAAAGTTGTGATAAAGAACCCAAATGGTTCCTTGCTAAACCAAAAAATGGGAGGTGTCATGGCTCAGTGGTAAGTACTCAGTTTCTCGACTCTAGAGCGCTCCGAGGTTCGAATTCGCATCGCCAGCCATGGCTGTTGGCGTCCTTGTGTAAGGCTCTTTATCCCCATTACTCGTCCCTACGGATAGGAAGCGTAAAAGCCGGAGGTCCCGTGTTGCAGACAAGAAACACCGCCAGCCCACGTAATAGCAACCCACGCCATTCATCGAAAAGAGAAAGGGTTGAAAACCGAGTGTTGTGGTCACATATTCATATGCCAAACCACCGGACTCGATACCTGAGCGGTTACAGTGATTTAAGTTCGCTTTTAGTCCCTGTCATCCGAAATGATGAAAAGCAATAATAATAATAATAATAATAATAAATAATAATAATGAATAATAATAATAATAATAATAATAATAATATAATAATAATAATAAATAATAATAATAATAGTAATAATAAAAATAATAATAATAATAAGAATAAAATATAATAATAATATATTATTATATTATTATTATTTATTATTACTGATTATTATTATTATTATTATTATTATATTATTATTATTATTATTTTGGCTTTAAATGTTTTTTCAAGAAGCCAAATTTTTGCTTCTTTGAAAAACCTTAAAAGGTTCCAAATACGGGACAACGAGAGGTTCTAATCAGCTCCGTTTTTTTCTAAGAGTGAACGATCAGCTAGTTTAGGGTGTTCTTCCAATCTCATGGTGATTTTATTCAAAGTCCACTACATGGATTGGATACTGAATGTTTTTTATTAAAATAACTCAATTCGGTGGGCCTGACATACCCTCCCTACTCAAAAGTATTGCAACATACACTATAACGCATTTTGAGTTGAAGGAGTCTTTATGTACTGATGTCCTAATGAAGTTTATTTTTGGAAAATAACAAATTATTTGAAAAGAAATCAATGAATATAATTTCTCCTTTCTTCTCCAAGGCAGAGAGATTATCAAATGCAGGCGCACCCACGACAGAGGGGCTGGAACATAAAAATTTAACATTTTTTCGCCTCCCTGTAGGGGTAGGGTGTTTATTCACTGTAACATCGTAATTCGATTTCATATTTGCCGTCAAACGGTGTTGATGGTTTGGAAAGACTAACAAGCGCCTCCTATCTTCATAAGACAGTGAAATAGGAGAATAAGGTAACTAATGAAAGATGATGGTCTTCTCTCCACATTATTGTATCCAATGTAGTGAAAAGTCGCATGACGTACATTTTAGGATGTTTACAATAGTAAACCGCCTTTAGAAT
>JZLH01S0449824.1:1666-13175 GCA_001188425.1 Eucidaris tribuloides
AGCCATACCTTATCATTGTCTTCCATATCAAAGCGAGGCATTCCAGTCATCTGTCTCCTCGCTTAATATTCTATGGCACGTTGTTACGTGAGAATATTTTGGTGTTCCCAGGTTCGCTGGAGTTGAGAAAGAAACAAATTTCGGAAATGACATTGCCTCAGAAAAATTGCCCTAGGATCCAAACGCCTTAATCAAAATCAATCATCGTGGTATCATTTTGTTGGAAAAAGAATATTCTAACAGATGAAATAACAATTAATGGCAATTTGTTCGTGATGTTGAGGAAATTAATGATCGTTTATGTAGCATTCTTTCTGGGCCACCCTGTATGACGTATATCCATATAACGTATGGATAGAGCATGCTTTTATGTGTCTGAGTGCTCCATATTGAACAATCGTCCAGTGACACTGATGAGTTTCTGATCTTGCAAGCTTTGATTAGCAGGTATTTAGTTTTCACTAGATTACAAGAATCAGGCCTAGCAGTAACTAGGGGCCTGTTCAAGTGCTTTTGGAGGTGAACCGTACCGTACCGTACCATATGCCAACCCAATGCGTACCGTGCCAGAGTGGTTCATTTGCGAGTGTTCAGACAAAAATGTGGGAAGCGTGCCTCCGAGGTACCACTTTGGTACGCTTTACTCGCGAATCCGAGGGAACCACACATTAAAGTATAGCGGAATGCATTCAGGCGCTTAGCGCGGTACGGTACGGTTCGCCTTGGCACGCTCCAGACCACATTGGGAGGTGGTCCTCCGTGGCACGCTTCTTGAGCGGTACGGTACGGTTCGCTTTAGGAGTGTTCAGGCGTACCGGTTCGCCTTGGCACGCTCCAGACCACATTGGGAGGTGGTCCTCCGTGGCACGCGTCTTGAGCGGTATGGTACGGTTCGCTTTAGGAGTGTTCAGGCGCCTCCTCTGGCACGGTTCGGTATGGTTCGCTTTAGGAGAGCACTTGAACAGGCCCTAGTAAGACTAGATTAACGGCTGTGTCAAAACTGAATTTGACGTACGGTATGTCGCATGCATTCTGTTTGAAGTTTTCAGCGCTCATCTTCAGCCCTAAAGCTTTTGTCAATATGTGTGACTGTGAAACTTTCATACCAGATAAATTGAACAATGTTCTTGTTTCCGGATTTATTTTAGCGTAGAATACTGGCTTGAAGTTTCAATCCTGTTAATCCCTTCAAGCTGTAGATTGGTATATGTAGTAATGTTATGTTTCAAAGCATGCTGATTGAAAGATGAAAGTCATGTGTAGTCTGCGAACCATCATCAGATCTGATAACTGATTTCCTTTCGGTTCTGTTGACATGTTACAAAGCTTACCAGGTCAGAGCTGTGCATTAATTCAAGGTTGCATGAAATACATGTACATTGAAGTCAATGGTATGACTGGCCTGGCATATTGCACAAATGCTGGCAATGTTTGTGCATATATTCATTGGATTGCAACATTTGTTTTTACAAGTTGATGACTAATACTGAAACGACAATGTTAGTGAAATAAGTGATGGCATGGCGTTCAGTGCTTTTTTTATGTTGAATCTTACAAACCATCAAGCTACAAGACAGGTGTATGGAATTAAAGGCAAGGTTCACCCTGACATCAAGTTGGTTTTAATAAAAGCAGAACAATGAGAGAAACATATTAATGAAAGTTTGGTGAAAATCCACCAAAGAATAACAGAGTTATGAAGTTTCAAAGTTTTAAATTTGTGACGTCACATGCGAGCAGCTCCCCATATGTCCTGTAATATAAATTCCATAAAAGTGCTGTCTTCTCAGAATTTGAAAATGATTTTACCTGTGCATTCAATATATTATCAGAAACATTATTTCATACATGCATCTATGAAAAAACCCCATTCCATTATCATGAACTATTAAAAAATTGAAATTTATGGAATTTATATTACGTGACATATGGGGAGCTGCTCGCATGTGACGTCACAAATTTAAAACTTTGAAACTTCATAACTCTGTTATGCTTTGGTGGATTTTCGCCAAACTTTCATTGATATGTTTCTTTCATTGTTCTGCTTTTATTAAAACCAACTTGATGTCAGGGTGAACCTTGCCTTTAATAGCAAACATACATTGAAAAGCGTTATTAATCTCGTGCTTTGTCACTTTCTTTCTTAGTGTGATTCATTTAATTTGAATGGTTTGTAATTATGTAACTTGCAGTTTTACTTTCACGAAAGGCAGTTGGGGAGTGGGTGGTAATTTGTCAATTTGAATCAAATCATATCTCACACATGATTATGACCTCTTGTTACTTTCTTACTAATCACTACCATCCCTAGTCTGAAAGAACCTTAGAAGTCATTTGAAATAATAATAGCGAAAACTTATAGGCGATGCACACCATCCAAAAATGCTAGCAACAGTTTTCTTTGGTATACTTAGATTTTATACAAGACATTTATTATGGCTAAAAAACATAAAATTGTTTGAATACTAATTTCTATATCTTAGTTATCAATCATATTACCTGTATACAATCCACTGAATGCTAGGATGACTGATGTCCAGCAACATTACACATTGCATTGATGGAACAATGTTTCTATATTCCAAGTTGTTGTATCAACATACCTTGATCATACATTTATGGAGTATCAGAGTCAGACATTTTTGTTTTTGTTCTAATTTCTGTTGGGATTAGTTGTTGAGTTCAAGGATTCACCCCTACCATCATCTTATTTCCTTCATGTAACATTATATCATCACACCTACTATTGCGCAAACAGTTTCCTCCCTCCTGATTCATGTAGGACCCTGCGAGCTGTTCTGTTAATGAGCCTCGTCAGCCACTGAGGGAAGCGAGATTATCTCACAATGGAAACATGTCAAGCTCTGGTGCCTTCCATGACCGCAGGACTTTCCACCTAAACCGCAGTCTTCCCCCTTTCCTGCTAGTCTTCACTCAAGACACGGACGTAATGCTTAGGTCACATTTTGACAATGATAATAATAATAATAATAATTAACATTTATATAGCACTTAATACACTTTGTTTCTAAGCGCGTGATGACCTTACAGAGCCCATATACTCATCACATCTTCCATATCGTACATCCCCCTATGGTGACAATTAAACCTTGACTGTACGATTTTTGCATGATTTCATGGGTTCCCCACGGGAATCGTAGCCTGTACAATTTTGTTTAGTGTGAAGTTTGACAAATTTTTAAAAATTGTAAGCATTTAGCCCGTATGCTTATCATACCATCTTTGTATGATATCGTACAATATTCTCTGTATGATTGTATCTGGGAAGAGGCTGAGAAGACTTTGAGCAACTACACGGATATCACATGATCTCTGTACGATAGCTGTATGATCTCCATACAGCCTCTTCTCCTGTCCAAACTCAAGGGCCCGTGTAAGAAATCACACAATGCTCGTAGATAATGTGAACACATACATCGTAGCCTGTAGCCATCTGATGCCAAAAAAAATTGTACGATAAATTGTAGATAAAATTATCGTACAATGTCCGCAGTCAAATGTGACCTAAGCCTAACTGATGTGTTTGTGAATTAAGATTGTCCGGAGGGATTTCCTGACAGTTACTGACTAAGGGTTCAGTTTAATTGGTGATATCAAGACTAATGAAATTACCAGTAATTAAGCAAGTCAGCTATCTTCAGGAACAGTGATGATGTCTTCATTTGACCACAAAAAAATGCTTTCCAAAGTTGTATTGCACTATTACTATTCACAAATTTTGTTTCTTATGCATATTTAGCCCACCTGAGCTGAAGGCTCAAATGAGCTAGTGCAATCGTTTTCTTTCCGTTGTGCGTAAACTTACATTAAAGTGATAGGCTAACATTGTGGAGCTTCAATTTAAAAAATTGTCAAACTTTGATATCTGAGCTACATAGTAGTGTTCAAATGGACAAATAAACACCCTAGAATACAAAAGTTTGGAAAGTTACACTGTCAATGGCAAGTTATGCATGAATAAACAATAAAACTCGGGGCAAGTTTCATTAACCTAGGTGTACACACAGTAAGTCTATGGGAAGAAATGGGCAAGTGAATCTGGTCAACTTACGATTTTCACTTTTTTAAAGCACTAAATAATCATTTCGAAATACAATTTTTTCAGGGCTTCATTTTTAGACCTCATCAAAGACACTGGTAGCATGGGGAATCATGCGGCTCAGATTTTTTGACTGTGGTAAATGTTAGCCAATACCTTTAATCTTCTTCTATAAAATGTATGATTTGATTTTGACTTAACTAGGCAGGAATGATCGTGCGCCCCTTATTATGCAATTTACACCTCCATTTATTGTCAGGGAAGTTTTAAACCACAAGATTTTTTTTTTCCTCTATATTTACACTGTATTTCAAAGGTGTGAATCAGTTTGTTTTTTCATGTATTAGCAAAGAACAAATTCATACTTTATTCATATTTGCTTGAAAACATCGCTTCAGACTCTACGTCTCGTTTACATTATGGCTGATAAACCCCAGGTGAAGCCTGCAACTAGCCACTATGGCAGCAAAATTGAATTACAAACCTCAGTAAATTAGTTTAAATTGGAGCTCCTTGGAAACCAGGATTGTCTTTTATTGATCAAACCACACTTTCCTTTCAAAGAGGTGACTGATGTTAGTCTACCATGCCGAATTGCAGACCTGGGTGTGTAGTTGCTTGTAGCATTAATTTACAGTGCACAACATCATTGCATTTTACACACATGCACATACATTGGTATAAAGTTAAAAGGGAATAAATATAATCTTGTGCCAAACAGAGATATGGAGTATGATACCTGTGCACCAGGGCTTAGAATATCATTTTGTTTATCTCTTTTTTCTTTTTCTAAATTTTTAAGAGCTCATTATTTACTTGATCCCATGAAAGGAATCCCCTGTAAAGTTATCTTCTGCAGTATTTGACTTTACAGAAGCCATTATGACATGGTGCAACTATCTAGAAATTATGGCAATTTTTCTGGGAAGAGAAAACCTATTCTTGTTTACAGCCTCCAGGGTTATTTGTCCTTCCCCTCCTGTAGTTTCAGTTTTGTTGTCAGCCCACAGTTCTTTCTATAGTCTGGAATAGTCTACCTTCTAGACTGGTCTTTATTTATCATATCAATCCCAAAATTGTGTAGAAGATGTGTTATGTGTCTGGCGGAAGCTAAGACTAGATGACTGTTCACTGTGCTTTGCTCTGATTTTGGGATTGAGTTTGGACTAAAAAAATGTTTTTTAAATGCCTTTCATTGGTACCACACATATATGTCTATCACGAATCTAGGTCTATTGGACCCTCCGCCTACAGGGATTCCCCCATAAAACCAGTGTGAGAAACGAGTTAAAGCCCAAGTTTAGTTTTGGGGATTTTTTGTTATGTGAAAGCTTTATGCCCCAAAGTCATAACCCTGCAATAATAGATTCTGAATGTCTGTAGTTTTTTTTAATTAATTAATGAAAAATCTTGTGGGAACACCCCCAAAATTTTACATTATAGCATCTAAAGGGTTAAAAAGGATTTAAGGTTACATGTGTTATACCTCATCTGAAAGAGCAGACTCGGCTCTTTCAGATGAGGTATAACTCATATAACTTTTTTTTGTCTTTGGTTTTTTTAATTAATTAATGAAAATGTCGGGGGGAGAGGCGGACCCCGCGACATTTTTGGACCATATCTTTTACATTATAGCATTCCAATAAGGGCCTTAAAGATGGTTATTATGGATGTAATTTGAGCCTCGACCCTGAAAGAGCTGCGTCTGCTCTTTGCGATTGAGGGTATAACACATGTAACCTTGAAAGGCCTTTTCTAACCCTTTAGGATGTCGATAATGTAGAATTGTGGCGGTTGTTCCCACGACGATTTTTTCCATTTAATTAATTTTAAAAAAAACTAAAGACATTCAGAAATCTATTATTGCAGGGTTTATGACATTGAGGGCATAAATGCTTTCAAATACCACAAAAAATCCCCAAAACTAACTTGGGCCTTTAATCGGTAAGATATTACAGGAAAGAACAAACAGACAAGTCAGTTTTGTCAAGATCAAGAGGTATAATTGAATTAGCTGCCAAGAGGCAGTCAACAATCTTAAAGATAAAGATTAATTACCAATGGTAAATGGAGATTAAGGTGCCATATATTTTCATTTCGAAAACCATTCTCCTGTAACCTATCAAAAACAGAAGTGGACACTTCTGTAACGTACTTCACAACAAATCAAACAAATTGACATTTTTGTTGTTGTACAAAATTACACAAGTATTTTATGAAAACTATTTTACGTATTGAACCCATTGTAATTTGAGTCCATAAGGTGATAATAATTGTAATTATGATAATAATAATAATTATAATAATTATAATAATCATGATTTAATAATAATAATAATAATAATAATAAGAATAATAATAATAATAATAATAACAACAATAACAATAAAAATAAAATGTTTTTGTATAATATAGAACAGAGACACAAAAGGAGTGGACATGATGCACTGGGTTCAACTTCAAAATTATAAAATTTTACAAAATGCTAAATGTATTTTCAAATAATTTGTAGCTTCTAAATATAGCAAAAGATGTTTATTACTTCACCAACATTTTTTTTTTTTTTTCAGAATATTAAAGACTGTGTTCTTCATTTGCACACCATGCAAGCCCAAAGCTAAAAATTTTTAAAGATTTTTATTTGGTAGTTTTGTACTGGTTAATGTGCCTGTATTCTTTTTATGTCATTTAGTTATTTTTAGGGTATTTGTTTTCATCAAGGTAATATGTATGAATATACCCGTTATTGTGTCATTGTAAGTTTGTAACAACTTGTGGAAAGTAGCTTTTAATTGTGCTTATATGCAGTCCTTGCGAGTTTATTCAAGGAACAGTGGAAGGTGGGAGCAATCGGAATACTCAGCTGTCACAGCTTCTGTATATTGTACAAAAAATAAGTTTCATTATTGTATTTTGACTGTAAGGTTTTCATTGTGTAGGCTAGAGGAAAACTAATTCCTTCACAATGGACAGTGGTCAGCCACCAAGCTGTGATAACAATTGCGGTTTGGAACTCGAGAAAAATGTTTGTAGATTTTGTCAAATTTGCCAGAAGCAATGTGTATATGAAACCATGTGCCTATTCACAAAATCTGTTTATCGCAATTTGTTGAGCAAACTCTGAAATTGTGAATATTGTCAGAGTATGACTCAATGTTACCATGTGTACCCTGCAGACAAATGGATTATTCCACAGTTATAATTGAAACAAATCAGTCTAGGAGGTACCATTATTGTTGTGCAGGGGTGACAATAACCTTTTGACCCAGATAGTATTTAGAGCCTATGCCTAGTGTAATCACACCAGTATGCCAAATATGTGTGTCAGTGTGACCAATTATGCCCTTGAAAGTTCTAAGATGTACCTTTATAAAACCAAAGAATAAGTCAGAAATGACTAATGTTGCAAAAACGCAGTAATGTATAACTCTCAAATTTATACTGATTTAGATGGATAAATATTCAATCACCACATGTTTGCCTTTGTGTAATTTTGGCTTGCAAATCCTTGTCTGAAAAATTGAAACATCTTTATTGTTGTAATTTGTAAACAAGGATGCGAAAACAGTTGAAGTATTACAACCACTGTATTGGTGTGGTGAGTACTGTGTCTTGGTGACTATTTTTACCCTTGCTGTTAGAGCATAATGACATGAAATAGAATATAAAAACAAAACTGTCTGTGTGATTTGTATATAAATTTACACAATCAAAATCTAGCTTTTACCTTTAATATCTTTTAGAACCACCTGTGCACTGATACTGTTGAGGTAGTCTGAATTTCAGACTCTGCCCCTGCAGAGCGGGGGCCGTCCGCGGAGTGTTGACTGATGATTCCAGATTTGTGGTCTGGCAGTCAGACTATTGTTGAGGTACATGTATCAGTGTTTTGGTTTTGCTTTGTTTTGATGAAATGGTCTTGAATGTAACATTACTTCTGCTACAGTCGAAAATGTCACTAGTACAGGAGATAGAATTTTGCTGATGAGTGCATGATACACTACTTAGAAGGAAACAAGACAACCTTTTCAGAGTGCGATTTCAAGTGTTTGCAAGGAGAGGATTAATTATTCATTGAATGAATCACAAGTATTGTTATATTATCTCCTCACACCATACTGAGTAAACATGGTATGGTTAGGTACACTCCCCGTGAACTTTACACCATAATGATGCGTACACACCAGTACATGTATCAATTTTAAGTGTCTTCTCGTTCAAACTGTAGTGTCAGACACTTGCAAACATAATAGGGCAACCACGAGCAAACATAAACTGATATGCGATGTCAATGGCTCAGTTTTTGGATCATGGGATGATTATTAACGGATAATTATTGTGGGAAAAAGTGTCAGCTGAGCACATGGTGAACTTGTTTGGAGATAGGCAGAAAATTTGTTTGTCCTCATCAAAGAATGTGGTTATGCGTTTGTGATAAGGTGAGTTCAATTCGCTGTGTTCTAAATTGTTTATCCTGAGTGTGAATCAGTTAAATGTCGACGGACGGACATTCAAAACATGACCAGTTATGAAAAGCCTAAGGTATAAGTTTGTCAGCCATTATGTCAGTTACCATCTTACTCGATAGCCCTCGTAACAATAAAAAACATTACCACGCCGGGGGGGGGGGGGGGTGGGGGGGGGGCGTGGCACTCGACTTTACAAAGTGATTACCTATGTGCCCGCACGCGAAATCGAAAATCGGGGCTCTGCGAACGGCTTCGAGCGAAAATGGTGGTCTCTGCGAACTGTCGAGCCTAAGGCCTTCTGAAAACCTCAAAATGCTATTTGCTCTGGAACTGCATTGCAGCGAAGTTCCGGCGCGCAACTGAAAAGCAATGCTCTCAGGCCTCGGCCGCGCCGCGGGCGAGCGAAAAATTAGAGGAAACTGCAACCGCCGGCAATACGTATTATACAGCAATTGTTACTAAGTGCCCACCCCCCCCCCCCCCCCCCCCCCCGCCCCCAAAACCCCCCCCCCCCCCCCCCCCCCCCCCCCCCGCTCGGGGAAAATACAGCGCAATCCTTCATATATCTTGTATTTTTCCTTAGCGCCTTCAGTTATGGTAATTTTTTGAAAGTGTCCGTCCGTGACATTAACCGATCACACTCTCCTTGCAAAATGGTTAGAATATCATTTCTGCAGAAAGTTTGATTAAGCCATGATAATCATTTCAGCACAATAGAGAGCATGTAGATGGTGTGACAATGATATGATTCAGGACATGAGATTAAAGGCACTGTATAACAATGTTTCCACTTTCCAGTTTAAAAAATCTGAGTGCATGATTCCCCATGCTACTAGTGTCTTTGATACAGTCTAAAAATGAAGCCCTGAAAAAATTGCAGTGTAAAACAATCATTAAGTGCTTTAAAAAAGTGAAAATCATTGAGAGACCATTCCAGCTTTTCTCCGTAGACTGCTGTGTTGCAGAATTTCCTATCGCCCAATATAAAATTAATGTGCCAATTTGTATCTGCACATATTGTACTAGTGACAGCATAACTGTCCAAACTTTTGTGTTCTAGGGTGTTTATATGTCCATTCAAACACTGTCAGATATGTCAGATAGCAAAGTTCGACAATTTTTTAAACGGGTCTTCCACAGTGTTATATAGGCCTACTATGTCTTTAAATCATATTTTGCTTTATTAATCAAGCTACTTTGAGTCCATTTTACTATGATTTTATTCAAATATGGGATTTGAGTCATGTACAAACGCTTGTTTCATTTTTTTGTTTATCAGATGATGTACATGATTTCATGAATCATTAATTTCAGTTTTTTGAGACCTGCTTGTGGAAGAGGACAAAATGTCACTCTTTATCTCCTACATGTATTTTAGCCATATTTCTTGTGACTTCATTTGCAGCTTTCTAATAGTTTCAAAGTTTCATAGTCAAATGTTTTTTTCTTGTTAGAGATATCTGAAATTGCTTTTTGACAGACAAATTTCTTGCGTAGCTTTAATTTTTTTGTGAGCCCTATGTATCTATGATAATTACATTTCAATTCAATGTTGGCAAAAGTGCTCATAGTTCATAGTTCAAGACAATTCCTTTAAGTGTAGCTATACTTTAGTCAGTTGTAATCTAGGTATTTTTTTTTTCAATTAATATACTTCTTAAAAGTATATTGGACTTTTCCCCAACCTTGCCACATTTCCCTTTAAGAATTCAGCAAATTTACGGCTGGAAATAACTTTGCAATCAACCAGGAAGTGTATCAGATTCTGTGGGGCTCCTGGCTACGAGGAAAGGAAAATCTAGGTCTTTGTGCTGTAAGTTGGTTGGAATATTGGATTAGATGTAATACTGTACTTCCTCTAGCTACTGACAAGTGTGAGTCGAGTCATTCAATAGAAGGGAAACTTTGTAGTCTGGAATTATTAGGATGTATTGGGGATGTCACCCACGTGTGTTAGTTAAAGCCTTGATTAAACCACAGAGTTTCATGGTTGATGGAAGCGAGGTAAGTTTTACTTCAACTGGATTTGATGTCTGTTCAGGTAAATGTTTTCCTTGTTTCTTGAGAGTAATTTGTTGACAAATTTAGTTTATATTGTTTGAGAAGTACAGTTTCAATCTGTGTAGTTCTGGTCGATCAGACAAAGTTTTCATCAATTGCTTTCTATTGTCACCCCAGACTAGAGCTGTATCATTCCAGTTATTTCCAAAACTGGTTAACCTTTCATGAAACCCAGTCCGTTTCAATTTACCTGAAAACAATATTTGAACCTCATTCTCTGAAAAACAATATTCTTATTATTCCATGAAATAACCATGCCAACATGCTCGCGTTCAAGGTAAAATAATATTTTTGGAATTACTTAAACTTTGTCATCATATCAACATCTTTTTCCAAATACTTTAATAGACAAAGGTGACTATGTTTCTGCAGCAAAATAACACAAAACGGTTAGCCGAAACCTAAAAATTTGAAACGGTTTTTGGATCTTCACGGTTGGTTATGGTCAGTTAACCTTTTTGATACAAGCACTACCCCAGACATCAGAAAACTGAAAATTGCTTATGGTGTCAAATTGTGATGTTTAAGTTATTGGAGAACATGAAGCAGTATGTACATTACCTGTGGGAAATATGGGTCCCCCCCCCCCCCCGAACCACACACAGAAACACATTGGAATTGGATCAGGGGATCTATGAATGTTAAGTCATGTGCTTATACATCAGAGTGACAGAGTGGAAGTCTGATTACAGGCTTGAGCTCATAGCACTGATATTGTCTTCTGATTTTAGTATTCCTCTAGCTCAAAATGGGGGCGTGGATCTAGAACAATTAAATAAAGTGCCTCAATCATGTTTTGCGAAAAAGCTTCATGACTGTCTCTTTGAGCTATAGCAGCATTGATGAATGAAGATTTAGTTGATGTCAACCTCACATATGAATCTCGTGTACACACTCTAAGCAGTCAAGATGAATCTAA
>JZLH01S0449824.1:16929-27603 GCA_001188425.1 Eucidaris tribuloides
ATTATGACAAAGTATGAGTTCTGTAACATCAATGAAACATTTATATAATACTGGATGGCTTTGAGGTGGACACAATAAATTATTGTACGACTTGTGACAAATATCTGACAAATATCGGATGAGTCGCAGACGAGTCCGATGTTTTCATAAGGAGTACAACATTTTCTATGTCCACCTAAAATAAGCCATCCAATATTATCATTATTATCTAAATCCACTAAAAAAAAATATCAAATTAGAAATTCATCAGAAATTATCGAGTCTGCCAATGGCAGCTCACTGATTTTATTCTTTGTGAGACAACGTGCTATTTTTCTAAAACCCATTAAGCTACTGTCACACTGCACCGTCTAACAATTCCGTCTGAAAAAGGAACGTGTATGTTTATTAAACGTTTCTTGGACTTTTTAATTCATTTTTCAACTGGATTACAAATGTATCTAGATGTTGACAGACGGTGCTTTTCCGTTCTGTTCCATTTTATTGTATTCCACTTGCCACTGTCTGACACTGTCTGAGGTAAATATTTTAGATGGAGGCAAACAGAATCGTTAGACGGCACAGTGTGACAGTAGCTTTAGAATTCACATCTGTTTTCTTAATTTAGTAAATTAAGCAAAACAAGCACATCAGAAGTAACAGTATAATGTGATTCATTTTAAAAACATGGTCAGCTATATGTTATTTAGATGGAAAACTGGATCAACTCGTTAGCCACACACATCAGTCAGACACTGACAAATACAAAAGCTCCCGGATGCACACAACATTTTTCCTCACTGTACAACATTTTCCGATGTATCCCCTCATCTGACCACAGCGCGTATACGCGTATTCCTTTGCGCGAGGGATATGCATTAATATCACGGCGCTTGAAAGTTGAAACCCCCTATTTACATAATAATATTCAATAAATATCAAATGTTTCTCATGTTTGTCTTTCAGAAATGCAAATCATAAACCTGTGTGGAGATCTTTTAATCTGAAGTGCTTGCTGATAAGAAGGATAAATGTCTTACCTACAACTTAACCCCACCCAAACCGAGGTAAGTGAGCCCATCTCGATTACAATCAATCACATTAAAGTTAGATCATTTTTCGTATTCAAATATTTCTGCTTTTGATCTGTATTTAATTTTGTATTGTATCTTTTTTATGTAATCACAGAGTAAATCCATTCACTCGGGCATTTTTTTTTCACAGTGACAATGAATACAAATGAATTTCAATATATCTGTAATTAAAAAAATGTGTATTTTGTCTTGCAGATATATTGAAATTTCATTTGTATTCATATGACAGATTCAGAAAGGAATTATGTGCATGTTAAAGAAATTTTATTTATGCATCTTTATTGATCACAATCACATAATATATAACAATGAAATAAAGATATAATACAAAAATACCCAGGTCAGAGAATTAAATTGTAAAATGAAAATTACATCTCTGCAGGGTGAGAAAAAAATACACACCACAATATACTTTTACAGCACAGTAAAAACATCAAACATTACAATCACGAGTAAAACAAGAGAGTATAAAACACACTTATTGATGACTCAAAATAGATATGATTGATTGAACTATATATTGTAGCTATTTACAAAACATATTTGATTACTATTGAAAGTTTTTGCCCTTCCAAATGTGTTTTTATGTATGAAGGGGGGGGGGGTTCTGGGGCTTTCTATGTGTTTGTTTTTATGTTTGTCTGTCTGTTTAGTGTTGTATTTTCTGAAGTTTAATGGGTGAACATAGGATTACCTGAATTGTTATGTTTTCAGTTTCTACTCCTTTAAATCATGTGACCCTGCTCTTCATTGTAAACAAATATTTGTAATTGTTGGCATATTTGCAAAACGTGAAGCTTGGGAACCTTCGAAGATGCCTTCAGTTTTATCAACACATGATAGTAAAGTCCGATATTTTTAGATATGACCTACAGTAACATTGACTCATTATTGATGTTCCTAATGACAGATGGTTTTATATTGATGATTGTTATTGGTATCATGAATATTGACTCAAAATATGAAAGATAAAATCATAGACAGTGCAAATAAAAATATCATACTCTTTACTCTTATCAACATGGCTAAAATTTTGTGTCACTGTGAACAACCGCACAGTAAAAAAAGAAGTTGGAAAAGAACTCCCCCTAACCTTTCTGACTGATAATGATCTAAGATGAAAATAATCATGTGTTATTACTGTATGAACTCTATGGACTCTCAGTTATCAAAGTACAACATGAGAGTAAAGGCAGCTTCAGTCATGTGCAAAGTTTTTTGAGGGCAAAAAGGTTGTATCTGGTCTACATGTATTATGTATAATACATGTACTTTTATGGATCTGTATTTAGGATTTTCTAGCCGTGAGCACTTTGAGCAGTCTGGCATCAACATTGCATTTGGCAACACAAAGTATGTGTACTATGTCACCAAATCTATGGCCATGACAAATTCTGTGCCACACTTGTGGCACATCTCGCACCGTACACTTTGACTCACTTTTTTATACGAGTACATGCTCTTGTACCCTTCACAAAAATGCCTCTTTATTTGTTTTGTGCAAATTAGTTTATCTAACATACTTTAGAATGATGATAGATAACAATGCTGATAATAATGATGATGAGGAATAGGATGATGACAATGACACTGACTATATAATGCGGTGATGATGATGATGATGATGATGATGATGATGATGATGATGATGATGATGAAGATGATGATTGATGACGGTTACAACGATGAGGATGATTATGATGATGATGATGATGATGATGATGGCATTGATAATGACATTGATAATGATTGATGTCTGATAATGACGACAATGAGGATGATTATGATGACAATATGATAATCATTTTTTATGATGTTGAATTAAATATCCACCGTAAATAAGGTCTGAGTCATAGACTATTCTTTAAGGGGCATTGGCCGTAATGTTGCTCATCAGGTTGTTCCAGTAGGGAGAAAGGAATTTAGAACACATCAATTATACTGTATTGGAGTAATATAAAAAAAATAAGCATGATTTCAAACAAATGGTTGAGCTTGTAAGTAGTTGCGTAAATATCATTAACTGCTCTACTTCACTTATATTTTTTTTATTTCCTCTTGTGGTAAACAGGCCAATAGTTCAGTACTAGAAAGGACAAAAATATTTGCAGAGTGCTTGATTGAGGTAGCAGTGGCTTCATCACCCTGAAACTTGTCAAACAAAATTTGAACAGCAGCTAAATTCTAGGCCCTTACCTTTGTTTTATCTGTGATTCATGGATCAAAGAAGTGTGAAATGTTAGGATTACAATAGATAGATATGATTTATTTGTGTGAATGTAAAACATGTTCGTTTGTCTGTACAATGTAGGATGTGAAGTCTATGTTAAAATCATACAGGCGTAGCGGAGAGGTCTGATTATCTGACCAGTTTCATTTTTTCAGGGACCCCGAAAGTGCCTTGGGTAAACAAGCTTTTCCTTAAAACCGCTGAAAAGTGTCGCAGCAAATCTAAGATAACTATTTCAAATTTGCGTCAATCTTCAATGATTTGTATGTTTCTTTAAAAAAAAAGAAGACACGCTCTGACTAACCGTGGTATTATTTTTGTGATTTGATGCATAAAATTGGATAAAAATCATGATGAACTTCATGTCAAAACTCATAAAGAAATGGCTGAAATATTACAGGTTTACCTCTATCTGTATATGTTTGAGATACTCCCTACTCAAAAGTAGGAGGATACAGCTACTAATTAAAGATTGTGGCCTTTGCTCCACTTCGTTATAGGATGTTCAGAAAAGTCATGTGACAGTAAATTTTAAGATATTTGCAATAGTAAACCACCCTTAAAATTGAGAAAGAATAAGAAATTGTAACTTGAACAGATCCTGTCAAAAATATGGTATGTATCCACTATCCTCCTTGCCACTGTCTTATGAAGATAGGAAGCGCTTACTTCTTCGCTATGTGTGGTCTTCTTTCTGAGACCGCTTCAGAGTAACATATTGCCATTTTTTTGTTTGTGGGAAGTCTTTCCAAACCATCAAAACTGTTTCACGGGAAATATGAATAGAAAGCAAATTATGATGCTAGGGTGAATTAAACACCCATCCCTAAAATAGGGAGCAAAAAAATGTTAAATTTTGTGTTCCAGCCCCTCTGCCGTGGGTTTGCCTGCACTGGATAATCTCTCCGTTTTGGAGAAGAAAGGAAAAACAATATTTATTGATTTCATTTCAAGTAATTTATTTTCCAAAAATAACTTCACTAAGACATTATAGAAAGACCCCTTCAACTCAAAATGCATGTGTTATAGTGTACGTTCAATACTTTTGGGTAGGGGGAGGGTATATGGTGTAATGTGTGATATAATAGTTCACACCCTTCTGTATTATCTCAAGCTGTGCATCCCTTTACCAACCAAAAGTGATCATCAAATAAAATGGCTTGTAACCTTAGCTTCATATTTTCTCTCCCTGGAGCGGCACACCTGTCATTTCAAATTAAGAAAAATAAATTTGCGTGCAAACAGCACTGAAATATGACAGAATTTTTTATCAAAAAATCATCTCTTTTTTTTATCATCATGATAAACTTTGAATGCAATACTTAACCTGTGCCCTAGGCATAACCTAGCTCTTGACATCATACTGTGATGTATTATATGGGTTTTTCCCAGGTAAAAAGAACACTTTAGGCAGGACTCCACACTAACTTTTTTCTAGTTGCCCTGGGCAAGTGAAATTATCATTTGCAGATGTTTACTTGCCTGAAATAAGCAATAAAAACATTACAAATTATTTCTCAATTATTGTATTAACTCCAAAGGCCTTTTTGCAAATTTTGTTATTTTGATTTGGGGGGTCGCAACATTTGTGATTTATGACATGAAAAAGTTGTAAAAATATTTCAAGTACAATGAACAAAATAATTATAAAATTTGTACATTACCTGAACACAAAATTTTACAGACTACATGTATGTTCACTTTTGGTAAGAAAATTTTTACATGTTTTGCTCATTTGATGATTAAAAGTTAACTTGTCCAATTGGGCTAGGAAATTTTTTTACATTATGAACTTTTACGAGCCCAACATGAAACTCGAGTATAACTCAAGTACTGTACACATATTTGTTCAACATACATTTTTCATAAATATTTCCATGTTCATTATGCATGTGAAACATGTAAGAATCTTGTTCAAGCTGTATTAATAATCCAAATAAGATTAATAAAGGTGAAATTAACGTCTAAGAAAAATGATGTTATGAACTACTCAGTGAAAAAAATCAACTAATCAAAAATGAATGAATTAAGAGGAAGATGAACTTTTAAAAGAAAAGAGGGTGATGTGACATATACCTTAAATTGTCCAGAGTATGCTCTCAGTTTCATGTAAACAACATTTTGTGTCCTTGGATAAAATCAAAGAAAAACAGATGAAGGAAGTGAAGTTCAGAGTCCATGTCAGGAATTGACAATTGTAAAGGAATGGTTTACAGTTCAAATAACCTAAGTTGTGTTTATATGCAGACTTATCTAATATCTACCAATGTTGGTGAATGATGTTAGGGGAAAATGCCTACATGGTACCATCAGCAGAGACAGGGGTGAGATGTACAGTTTATTTAAAGGGAAAGTCCACCCTGATGTCAAGTTGGATTTAATAAATGCCGAAATATTCTGAGAATGAAAGTTTGGCGAAATATCCGTCAAAAAATATCAGAGTTATAAATTTTTAAAGTTTAAAATTATGGAATACATTACATGACATATGGGGAGCTGCTCGCTTGTAACGTCACAAAATTAAAACTATGAACATTCAGAACTCTGTTATTCTTAGGTGGATTTTCACCACACTTTCATTATTACGTTTCTCTCATTTTTCTGCTTTTATTAAAATCTACTTGTCGTTAGGGTGGACTTTCCCTTTAGAGAAATTAAGGTACGTTTATCTTCATACCCCCTATTATGTAGTGGTGAATTCCAACATGTACCCATTGACAATATACCACTGGACAGGACCACTTGTACATTCAGGTGTTGTGATATTTATCTCGTAATTTACATTTTCTCCAGTACTTGTGACCTCAAAATCAGGAAATCAAGAAATGAAAGCAATAGGCCTACTAAACAGATATCAAAGTGCAATACAAGAAACTGAAAGTGCAATGATTGAATACAGAAAGTGAAAATTTGTAGTGGCCTTGTGTGAAAGGACATTTTACAGTCCCAGAAATCAAATTAAATGCAAGGTTCACCCTGACGTCAATTTGGTTTTAATAAAAGCAGAAAAATGAGAGAAACATATTAATGAAGGTTTGACGAAAATCCATCAAAGAATAACAGAGTTATGGAATTTTAAAGTTTTGAATTTGTGACGTCACATGCGAGCAGCTTCCCATATGTCATGTGATATAAAATCCATAAAGTGTCGTTTTCTCAGAAATTTGAAAATGATTTTACCTGTGCATTTAATATATTATCAGAAACATTATTTCATACTGGCTTCTAGGAGAAAAAAAATTAAATCATCATTAACCATTAAACAATGGCAGTTTATGGAATTTATAATACATGACAAATGGGGAGCTGCTCGCATGTAATGTCACAAAATTAAAACTGTGAAAGTTCATAACTCTGTTATTCTTTGGTGGATTTTTGCCAAACTTTCGTTATATGTGTTTCTCTCATTTTTCTGCTTTTATTAAAACCAACTTGACTTCAGGGTGAACCTTGCCTTTAACAAAAAAGAACTACTGGTAGGTGGCCATTTGATGAATGTGATGATTACTTGAAATTGTTTTTAAAGGATCAAAACATATTCTTTTCCTGATTGTACATTCAAATTATGTAAATTTCTAAAATATTGCATGTTTTCAACAGTGATATTCAGAGAGGCATAATGTGGATATTAAAGCCCAAGTTTAGTTTTCAGGATTTTTTTTTTATTTGAAAGCTTTATACCCAAAGGTCATATCACACCACTAACAGACTCTGAATGTCTTTTGGTTTTCTTTAATTAAGAAATTAAAAGTCTCGGGGGGGGGGGGAACCCCCAAGATTTTCGACTATATTTTACATTATAGTATCCACAGGGTTAATAAGTTGTTTAAGGTTTATCGAGTCTACCTCATTGGAAAGAGGCAGATTCTGTTCTTCATGATGAGGTATAACTCGGATACACTTAACACCTATTAACCCTTTGATGCTGTAATGTAAAATAGAGTCGAAAATCTCGGGGTACCAAAAAATCTCTGGGCCCCCCCCACCCCCCCCCCCCGAGATTTTTTCATTTATTAAATTAAAGAAAACGAGACATTCAGAATCTGTTATTGGTGTGATATGACCTTTGGGTATAAAGCTTTCAAAATTAAAAAAAAAATCCCCAAAACTTAACTTGGGCTTTAAATTTTAATAGGACAAGTAAAAAAAAAAAAATTAAAAAAATGTATTGTTTCTGCATATGGAAAGGCTCATTGCCATGTTTTGTATTCAATCGGTATATATTGATTTAATATGTCCTTGCTCACATGTATTTTTTTTTACTCCATCGATTTTGTCAATAGCGATATATGGCTTGTGCAAAGATTATGATAACAGTTAAGGTCGACACACTTACAACTATTCATGACATAATAGAAATTTGGTGTAGAATAACAGCGTGGTATTTCACCATTGTGGCACCTATCACATTAGCAAACCGCAAAAACGGAATCAAGCCTGAAAGATCATGACCCGGGCTTGACCCTCCTGAGGCAATACCTCAAATCCTGCTGTGTGGTGTTGTGGACTGCTTTATTCTCAGGTACAGCAGGTGCATTACAGGAATGTCATAGAATTTGAGATTTTGTTCTTAATTTGCACATCAAAGAAGTGTAAGCTAACACCATTTTATTCATTAATAATGTTAAAGATTTATTCAGATTGTCACCTCTCCCAAAGCTAAGCTTGGAACAGAAAATTAGTTTCCATGAAAACGAGGACCAATTTAAAATTTAAATTTAAATAACGTCATAATTTTGATGAAATGAACACAACTGAGCAAATGGCCATTTCAAAGAGGGATACAAGTACAAGTGGGTCATTGTTTATCTTTTAAAAACCATGTAACATATGAATCCTAAAATATAAATGGTGTATTATTATGTGTTTGCCATCTGAATGTAGTTTGATCAAATCTGAGTAAAAAGTTTTATAATATTTCTCCAAATCAATAATACTTGTGTTAAACATTCCCAGAATCATTTCAGAACATCCTTTATGAGATGGTTTCAGCAAAATGCTTGTTGGAAGTTACACTTATGATCTACTTCTGTTTTAGCTCTTCTAGTTACAATTAATGTAAGAACTATTATGAAATTGTTGTAAAATAATGTCCAGTTCATTTGCATTGATATTGAATAGTATAGCTAGTTTAGAATGTAAGAGTAGAAGTTGGAAACACAACACATAATGCTCCCTCACCCCACCCCCACCCCTGTCTTTAATCCCAAGCAGTGCCAATTTCAGATGTTACCCCTCTCAAGTGCCCTCCTCGTTGTACAGAGTGTGTTTCATACTTCCACCTCCGTGATTTTAACCATTGACCTTTATGATAAGGGACAAGTTCTCAGGACACTGTCAAAAGATGGGGAAAATTATGTAGTTGTGAAGATGTAATACAAATGAAGAGCCTAGAAAAGAGACTAGCACATGTTGTGCAGACAAGCATGCACCAACAGTCTCTAGTTACCTCAACATTCATGATTTCAAACCTCAGGGCGATGACAGACATTCTACGCTTGAAATCAAATCCGTGTCCTGCTTGTCTGGATAGTAACCCATGGTATTAATGGCAACCATCAAAATTCTGGGCACGTTTCTCGCTCGAAACTTATGCAAGTAATCAAGCAAAATCTAGGGTTACGTTACATGCGAGTATGTATAGTCATGTACACAGTCAACATTGTGAACAAATAGGCAGACTACAAAATTCAATTTTTTGTATAAAAAAGTAAGAAGATGGAGGTACATATTACATTTGTTTGGGAACCTATATCTTTTCAAATGTATGAGAAATTTACCACTAAGGAAATATTGAGAAAACACTTTACAAAATTTGCCTATCAAGTGTTGTTTAAGTTAGGAAAAAAAAACCCTTTCTATTTCAAAGACAAAATAAAATGTCAATCTTAATAGTGTGTGATCATTTGTGAATGTAGAATAATTTTTGTTGTAACTTTTAAAACAGATTTTTTTTTGTATTTCTATGCAAAAACTATTTATAGATTTGCATAGTTTTTATATCAAGATTTCTTACTTTAAATCTATGCTCTCAGAATGTTTGATCAATGTTTCCTTTCATGTAGCCTATTCAATTTCCTGTGATACCCAGTTATCAAAGGATGTATTTGGATACCATTTCCTGATTTCTTTTTTCCTTAAATGATATTGACATTTGGCAGGAACTCTTAACCTCAAAGTAGGTTGCATACATGTAGGTCATGGACCTACTATAGGGTATTACCATATTTTTGACAGTTTTTTGTAGTACTTGCACCTAGAAAGTCAGTTATATGGTAGTAAAAAGACTTTGTGCAATGTCCAGCTGAGGTTTTGCTTCAAATGAAGGAGAATTTGGCTGAAAAAAAAAATTATTTGCCATGTACATGTAATACTGTATTCCAGTTTTGTGTTTTATAATGGGAATTCCACATAGAAACCATGAAAAACGTGGTTGCATTATTTCTTTCAACATTATAAATGTTATTCTGTCATTGGCATTTTGCTTTGCATGATTAATGTGCTTACTTACATATCCTCTTCTTAGCCTCTGCCCATGCAAGTTTCAATGTTCTAGTACTGCAGACATTGTCCTCCTTCAAGTTATTTTAAATGTTCTTTTGCCTTGTGGGGTCCAGCTCATACCATGGACCTGGGGTTTTAAATTACTTCTTCATTGTATCATGTTAAAGCCAAGGTATAGTTTTGGTTAATAGTAAAAAATAAAATTCTTTGCAGTTATATTTTTTTAGATACACCTATATGATCTGTCAATGCCCTGAAAATTGCTCGCTTTGAAACCCTCCCATTTGATAGAAATTACTAAAAATGTAAAATCGGGGGGGGGGGGGGGGTAACCATCCCGAGATTTCCCATAGTTAAATGCTCTCATTTAATTTAAACATCGTAATTTGTCACTATAAACAATTTTCAGTAGGGCAGGGCAGGGCAATGACATTTGATTCTCTAATATGAGATGAGATTAAGTGGTGAGTGTTTTTTTCTTTTTGTTGTTTCTTGTTTAGTTTGTTTATTTGTGTGATTGTTTATTGTATCTGTCGACCTAGTTCCTGAAGAATACATGTATATACCAAACATAAATTGTAGGGCCTACACGTACGTAATTTCTTTCAATAAATAAATTAATAATGTATATTCATGCTTCCCTGCAGGTGTCAAGTTTAAACGATTTTGGATGTACTGTTGGTTTATAAATATAGTATTGAAGCATACCAACACATGCACCCACTTACTTACATGAAAGATAGGTGTCAGTGTTGGTATATTTACCATGTAAGAATGATGCACAATGGGGTATCCGTATATTTGGAATAAGAATAGGCTGATCACTCATCCACCTGACATCAGCACCCTGGCATGCTGTGGGATATA
>JZLH01S0449824.1:50456-64305 GCA_001188425.1 Eucidaris tribuloides
GGCTTGTACAACAGCCCAGTACATATCACAGTCAAAGACAACTGGCTTCTACAAAAGCCCAGAAAATATTAACCAAAGTAATCAAACCTTCAACTGGCTCTATGCCACTAACTACACATTATGACTGTAAAAATGAAGAAAATTGTCTCTGGGAATGAGATGTACTGGGATTCTGTACAAGCCTGTCATCCCCAAGGAGTTGAGAAAAGTGAGGGAAAGTTTGATTAAATGCCCAGTGTTTCATGAACTCCGCACTTTGATAAAATCGTCACAATCGTTTCTTGGTCTTGAGATGACACTTGGTAAGTTTTGTTAGTATGTATGTACCCTGCCATCATGACATATGTCTGAACCCATGTCATAACATCTGCCAGGCCAAGAGACAGACAGACAACCATCTGTTCTACAGCTTACTGCTGTTGTGGGTGTCAGGGTGTATTTTGATGCCATATTGAATTGAGCGATAAGTACATCACCAAATGTTGATGTCATGTTGCTGAGTAAAAAACTGTACCAGTAGGTATACTGCATACAAAGCTGTACAGAGCAGGGATACATGTTTTGTCATAATTATGTGCTTTAAATGTGAAATGAACGTGTGTATGACAGTGTTTAATTTATTCAGCACTGTGTACCTTTGAGTAAATTTACTGTATACTAACTGCATGTAATTATAAATATTACTATAATTTGCTATTGCATGTACTTGTAGAATATTCATAAAATGATTTTTTTTTATACAAATAACACCACAATTAATCGTAGTTCCATGTTACTAGTGTGTGTGTGTGTGTGTGTGTGTGTGTGTGTGTGTGTGTGTGTGTGTGTGTGTGTGTGTGTGTGTGTGTGTGTGTGTGTGTGTGTGTGTGTGTGTGTGTGTGTGTGTGTGTGTGTGTGTGTGTGTGTGTGTGTGTGTGTGTGTGTGTGTGTGTGTGTGTGTGTGTGTGTGTGTCTGTCTGTCTGTGTCTGTGCGTGTCTGTGTGTGTCTGTGTGTTCTGGTATTTTGGTATTTGTGCATCATAGATGTGTGTCTACGTGTGATAGTGAATGCATGTGTTGTGGTCTGTGGAATGGGTGTGTGTACATGTATATGTATGTTCTTGTTTTGTGTGTATGATAATGTCCATCTGTTATCCAGTGCGTGAAACTGTAATATACCAGACTACAAGTAATATACACTACAGTACACTGTCATGGCTGGTGATGGTATGAGTAATTGTGTGCTAGGGTCGAGAGATGCATTATTGATTGCGATCTACCCCTGATATTAACTCATTTTATAAGTGCAGTCAGTCCATCACCACATGTCAGCGGTCAGTAATACCACGGCACCATAACTACTAGGCGCCCGGTACGGGAATGCAAATACTCACTGATATTTCATCGATTGTCTGGCAAAAAGGCCCAAGCATGTATTCCCGGCAGAAGGGTCTTAACAATAAATTGCTTTTAACTTGAAAACCAGTGGCTCTTTTCATGTGAAATGAAAGTAATGTGATATTTTAAGATCCTTCTGTCAGTCTGTTACGTGCAAATATCAAATAAGGCAATATTTCTCAAATTAGAGAAAATTTGCTGTTAAGGCCCTTCTGCCGGGAACATATGCTAGAACCCTTCTGCTGGACAACCGACAATTTATACATAGTTAGTAATTATTTATTCACTACATCAGGAAACTGGTCACAGTTGATATGTAGCTGAAGGTAATTGAAGCTACTGTAGCTCAGTGTCACCTTGATTGATGAAATTGATTAATAACTATTGAGAGTGTACATTAATAACTACTCTATGATCAGTGGCTAAAGTCTGTTTTGCAAGGGATAAAATACAACATTATTATTAGTGTTGATGTTCATAAAAAATGTTTTGATGTAAAAGGTAAATGTAGTATAAAAACTGAATTATTTTGTTATTTTAAAAAATTATGTAATATGAAAGGTAAATGTAGCATGAAAGTTTTATTATTTTATTATCTATTATTTCTATTTCAAATAATATGAAATCAAAATATGAATTATAACAGAAACATTAATGTGATTTTCATATTATTGGTAATCTGAGTGGACAATTGTCCCATCCATACTTCCAAAACTATGCCAAGACTTTTGGAAATTATTCAATTTTTTTAACATATTGCTATTGCTGTTCAGTAAAAAAAAAAGTGTTAGATCACAGTAGACTAATCTAGGCCTACCTTAAACTTAAATATGAAAATTCAATTGAACTACGGGTTACAGTTACACCATCTGTCCTTACATGTCTTAAAGCAACCTGTTTAAACACTCGTGACTTTTTCCTTCAACTCGGAAACTGAAACACAACACTACACCGTCTTGTGAATCCGTCCTCGTGAGTCTTGTTTGACATTTGGAGATGATTCCGTGTCGTTAGTGTCATCTCTATTTCATGACAGGCATTTCCCTTCAGATTACTATGACAAGCTGGCATGTATGTAGGGGCAGATACAGGGATCCTTGAAAAGGGGGAGGGGCACATCACTACATGCCATATGCACTGAGAAATTTGGAAAGGGAAAGAGAGTGGAAAAATATGTTTTCTAGCCAAGCCAAAATAGGGTGAGGCTGCCACTAGTAACCACAGTCATTATTCTCCCCCCCCCCCCAATCTTTTTTATCTTTCTTGGTGCTGGGGTGGGGGCAGTTGCTATTTCATGTATCCCCCCCTCCCCATATTGGCAACTATGTTTCAGTGCTTGTGTAGAATTTCTTCTTCTTGGTATACAGCTGTAAATCAATACATCACATCAATTTTAAAAGATAAGACCATGCCAACAGCTATTAAGTTCTCACAGCCTACAATTGATGTGTTAAGTTGCTCATTTCATGATACTTGTATTCTGTCAGTTTGATGAAAAGATTTATTGAAAGAGATACATGTACTACTGATACAGGAATTCCACAATATACCTATCATTATAGTATATTAATAAAGTCAAATGTGTTCTTGAGGCAGGTGTATCCTGTTCTTTGTTAATCATATGGATGTGGAAAAAATGAGACAACTCAATTATCCATGCTGATCTATTAGTGTCCTTGATCAATTTTCCTTGGATAATATTTTGATTGATTAAAGATATATTAGTAACATTTCGGAAACAGTCATATAAAATTAATAAAGTTATATTGTTCCTGTATTTTACATTTTACTTTAGTGTGAAAATGTACAGACAGATGATGTAAGTTATTTCTAGGCAATATATACATATATGGATAGCCCAGTTTTATGAATATATGAAATTTGCGTGAGTAGTTTGATGTAGCTCATGGAAAAATTTTCACATTAGAAAGTGATCCTGCTAAAAAGTATCCGTGAACATTGAGATTGTAAATTCTATACATGTATCTCGTAAATCTATCCCAGTTAAAAGCATTTTGTGAAACAATTGAAAGATGTGCAGTCAAATGCTGAGTCCATATGTTATGTGATTTATGTCTAGTTTTCACTCTGGTTCAGACACACTCTCATACTTCCCAGATAATGTAACCCACAGCAGTAGATCTTCAGCATTCTTAGAATGCCAGTAATACATTATCCAGTCTGGCTTCCAAGCAGAATGTGACATGTATGACATTGCATATCAACATGGCTGAGAGAATCTGTGTATGTTTCATATCATATTGTGCCTGTAAACATAATATGACACATAGGTGAAATACAAATGTCAAAACCATGCAAATCTATTTGCAAAATAGAAAGCTGTCATTTGCATGTGTTGAGAATCAAGTGGTTAAACTAAAGTCATATACATATACATGTATTCACAAATAATAAATGTTCGTGTAATCACAGATTTACATACTTGATAAATCATTTGCAGATGTGTTTGAAATGCATCATGTACAGCTGAGTATGCACGGCATGGGAAATCAATAAAGACAGGTTCCCATTTCAATAGCACTCTTAACTACAAACATGTGGTACATTCTCTCGTATTCACACTTATCAAAATTGGATAACAAGTTCAAACAGTGTTAATGTCTATGAGTATCAAGATATTTCTGTCAGAGATATGAAATTAAGAGCCAAATAAATCAGTATTATGTTATCAGAAACATTTATGGCCATGTTTTAAACTCTTCTAGCATAAGATCTGTGTGATCCTAAATCAAATTTTAACTTTGTTTCTGGTGGTATTTTTTTTCTTTTTGTGTGTGATGTGTTTTTATTCCTCCACACCAAAAGTGCCAGAAGCAGTATTGTAGCCATCATTAAAGTGAATGTTATTGATTTGGAGTGGGTAATGTAAAATTCAAATTCAGTAAAACAACTGAATTCATTGAAATTGTAATGACCCTTTTTTTTTGGTCCGAAGACTTTATAAGATGTTAACTCATTGAGCATGGGAACCGGATATCCCTTGTATTAAATCTATGGGAATAACTTAATCTAGGAGGCAACAGGTTGAGATCTACAAATATTTTTCAACCATTTTTATGAGTTTATTTTATCAAGAACACAAACTTTACTACATGATGCACTTTATCTCTATGTTCAATCACTCCTAGGCAGCGTTTCTTTTGTAAACCATCAAGGAGGTATTTACCGTCATTTATCAAAGTTGACACTTGCCCATGACCCTGAGAGATGGAAAGTGACTTAGCCAGAGGGTTTAACTAAAAGAAAAAAAATACTTGGTGTTCAAAGGGTTAATGAAATGTCACCAGATGTCAGATATAGCTGTTTCAGAATAAAGAAAATTTCTTGGATTTGTAACTTTATACATGTATATGGGCTCATCCCTTCTTTGATTTGACCACATTCCTGTACATTATTTATAATCCTTTTATCGTATCTTGTGATATATGTCTCCAAACCCAAGTTGATGACGATATATCTTCCATGACACCAATACCTAACTCTTTCAACAAGAAATAAAGGCTAAAATGAAATACAACTTTATATTTCTCTCTCCAGAGAACAGTGCATTGGTGCAGATACTGCTAGATTTTCCCCCTCATTTTGGTGGTGCCCCTGATATGAAATTTCATCTGTTGTCAATGCCCAGTTGTTGCACTGCATTCAAAGTTTTGTTTGTTCATAGTCATTGCTGCTTCTGGTTTGCTAGCTCTAACAGATGGTCCAGAATCCGAGTTATTTGTTTGCTTTGAAAGTCATAATGGAGACGTATGGGTGGAAGAGACAGAGGTATGTTGCTAATTTCATAGATTAAAATGGTGGTAATTGTTGTTCAATTTGAAGGTGGTGTTATTGTATAAAAGTTATAATGTCAATTTTTATAGTGGACTTATAGAGATATACTCCTGTACACCCACCCTTTCTGAGAGGTCATGGTTAGCTTGACTATGATACTACCAACTGAGAATATGTTAATATGAAAATGTCTATTCACCTTCGTTTGAATGTTGTTGACATTTCATCTTTTTTAAATTGACACAATGGAAGGCTGTTTGTAAGCTGTGTTACTGTGCTAATAAATGCACGATCAGCAATGTTTACTTTATAGTCATTATAGGGATATGCTGTCATGCTTCAATTTAATGAAAAAAATTCTTGAGGATATCGGTATTTTTTTCTCTCACATTATATGTTTGAACAGGTGTTTAAAGTGGAATATGTAATGAAGTTGTAAACTGCATGCAGTAATTCTATATATTTAGAAATAGAACAATTATGAGATTTTATAAAGTGCACTTGTTTTCAGTCAATAACATGAAGATAAATTTCTTGTTGTTAGATATAAATGCCTCACGTGAATCTAGGAATCCAAGGCTAAAATTTACATGTAACCCCATTGAAGATGATTTAATTTTGCTGAAACATGCATGCTCCATAGGCCTCAGTTCTAAATATCTTGTATTTTAGACCTCAATGGTTTTTTTTAAAAAGTTTACTTTTAACCAACAAATAGGACAACCAGTTTTAATTATTCTCTGACTAGAAGTGGTCAATGCACTTCATTGATCTCATCTTATTTTGCATGTCTTACTTTCTCAGGAGTATATTGTGGTTTATAGTGTCAAAGGCCTTGGAGAGCGATCCACATTTAAGACAAGTTCGCTTCATAGTGGAACGCTCATTTCCATCACATAATAATACTCTACTTTTGCAAAAATTACCGTGCATATTATAATTATTCTTTTTTTCGGCATAATTCTCCTGCTCAATTTTACAGTAAGGATTTTTTTTCTTTTATATATTTTGTTTCACGATATGTTTTACCATAGAAAGTTAATGGTTATATTATTTATGCCGTGTAAAATTCACATGCGCATGTTATATGTATTGTTTTATTATTTTGTGTTATGTTTTGTCATGTCATATTTTGGGCGATTGGGCGATTCCGTGCGTGTCGTACGGGACATTTAGAGAATATTTTCTAGTCTCACAGCAAAATGCTTGAGCAGTGAAGATTTGTTTTATGGTAATTATAAAGTACTAGTGGGTACTTAGTGAAGTAATGACAACCAACAAAAGTTTCTTGTTTATGGTGAATTAGAGATGAAAATGTTGGCGTGTCGTACGGGACGCAGAGAAAGTCAAGTTTTTGAAAATTGAAGTTTCTGTCCAAAACTCTGTGAGTTGCATGGATAAAAATGACTGAATCTCTACTAAATCAGTGAGACAAATACTGAAGACTACTTTAACACAGTTATAATTTGAAAATGTCTTGAACACAAAAATGTCTATGGCAAATATCTTCAAGAGTGCATGTGTCGTACGGGACATCAAAAGTGTCGTACGGGACATCTGTGAAACAATTCCATAATTACCTAGCTTACATCAATAAAAACACTGCATTTCTCTTAATTTGGAAATATTTTATTACAAAGCAATTAAACTGACACTTTATAATGCATACACATCATAAGAATTGCAAAAATCTTTGAAATATGAAGTATGTTGTACAGGACAAAATGTGTCGTACGGGACATAGGAAATGATGCACTTTGTATGTCCCGTACGACACACTTAATATTTTATACAATTTTTTTTGCAAGTATACAACATAATGTGTTCTGAGCAGTTAATAAATGTTTGGGTACATGTACATCTTCTAGATGCCCTATCCCTTTTCCCTTCCTCTCCCACTTTGAATTTGTTAACCTAGGCTAGTAGGCCTATACTTAGAGAGCTTGGAGAGGTGCTATAAAAATTCAAATGAAAAAAACATGGTGTAATGGTGTAAATTTTTGTTCAGATGAAAGGAAGAATAGGTTGAAAAATTATAAATTTATAAATTTAATTTTAAATCATTGAACGTTTGAAAAAATACACTCTGTTGCAAAGGACATGTCCCGTACGACACAGAAAAATGTCCCGTACGACCACAAAATGTGTCGTACGGGACAATGTTGATGATGTAATTAATAGAAGATACATGAAGTAAATCCTAACTTTATGGTATCATATGACTACTTACATCACTAATTTAGAGAAATTCTGGTAGCTACAAGAGTATAGCCCCTGAAACTCAAGGCAGATTCAAAACTTTTTAAGCTTTATGTGTCGTAACGGGACAGTTACGGGTAGGGCTTGGCCGAAATAATGACACTTAAGTCTAAAGTGGGAATGAGAATATTTTTGAAACTAATAGTCAGCTATCAAGGGGCATCCCAACCACTTGACTCACAGTATCTAAAAGATTGTTGTGTAGTTCTCACATCTAGTGTAGCACTATTTTCATACGTACTGGAAACCTGTGAATTCAATAAAATATCAAATTTCCACATTCCAGGCCCCAAAAATAGATATTTTGAGACAATCCTTACACCAGGGTGCGACATAAGCACTTGCCCGATGGCCCGGGCAAGTAAACATCAGATTCGGCAAGTATTTTGGAGTGTCAACTAAAAATACTGGCCCGAATCGGGCAAGCAAAAATTTGTAAAGCAAACCTACATAATGGGCAAAAATACTAATATTGTATTGAAACAAAAATGAACTAAATGGTTGTTTTTACGAGGACATGCTGGCTAGAAACATCGGCATTTTTTGGCTCATAATGCGATCTCAACAGTCGCAAAATGAGCGGACGGGAATGAGAGCTGCACAGCAGCCTTTGATCTTGAAGGAGGATGTAGCCAGAGGATTTGGGTGGTCTTCTAATCAGATCCAGAGAAAACACAAACATCGTGAAAATTGCGGCAAGGATTGAAAAATTAAACAGAAGGATTCAGTAAGAACTGACTGAGAGTACCAGTAAGGTAAGGAGAATGCTTAAATCGCCACAAAATATATTACAGCAAGCCACCTCCGAAAAGATCGCTAAATAGCCGACTTGAGATTGCTTAGTCCCCACATGTGTTAAATGATGTACGTAAAAAATCCGGGATTCCAAGACTAACATTTTTAGTTTTATTTAAGATTGTTGAATTTTCTGCACTTGAAAATGATCAAATCTGACCATGTAACATATGATAGAGTGTCAGAATTATATTCGTGTATTATACAGTGGACTTTTAAAAGGGATATTTGGCAAAAAAGTGGCAAACTTAGCCAGGCTGGAAAACAGCTTCTATGACCCTTTCAGTCACTGATTTAATCCCTGGCCTGTGGGTTTGGACAGATGCCAGGTGTGGTGTCTATGTTCAGCCAGCTACAAGTGTTTGAGAATTGTAGTTGATACATTTCTGAGAGGATTATATTTATGAAGTTTTTAAATGTCTACAGAGTACTCTTAATGGTAGTAGGTGGTTGATCCAGTGTGGGGAAAAATGACCCCCTCCCATTTTTTTTGTGGGGGTGGCTGTTATCCCCCTCCCGCTTGATTTTTTAAGCTTAAATTTTTCCACCTAATTTGTTAGCTTTTTGGTGTAGATTCTATCCTGTCAAAGTTAGCTAAACATTTCCTGTAACACTTTATAAACACTTTTAGTTAGAAATTCTGTGGTATCTACGTGATATCAACAGTTTATGGTTATTTTGGAAGACTTACATAAACACTAACAAGTTAATTTGAAATTGTAAACACGTTTAGGTATTGAAAATCACTAAAAAAGTCAAATATTGTTTTCATGAAACACAAACCTGAAGTGTTTACATCTTCACAAAAATGTTTGTTGATTGCATTTATGTTTTCATTCCCACGTAAACACCTAAACGTGTTTATGAAACATGTTCAAGTGTTTTATGAAGTGTTCCAGAAATAAACATAACTTTGATATCACATAGGTGATACACTAAAAGGTTTATGATTTTCTAGATAAACATGTTCAAGTGTTTATAAAGTGTTACAGAAAAGTGTTTGAAAGGTGTTCAGCTACTGTTTACAGCTGATATACATGTAAAAAAAGAAGAAATGTGATGGAACAGTACAATTATTAAGGTGGGGAGAGGGGGGATTTAAATTTCAGACCTTTTTGTTTAACAATTGACAATAATTAATGACATGCCTTTTTTCCAGTGCAGGGTGTAATTATTTTTCCTCGGCTAGTGGGCATCCCCCTCCCCCTGCCCCCACACCACCACACACAACAGTGAAATTGGCTGCTACCCGCTTGGCTGTGAACACAATGTCATAATTCCTACATCCATAATACATGTATAGGATGAATGAATAAAATTAAAATATAATCAATTGATTTTGATAAATGCAATAGACATTTCGCTGCAACTGGTTATGTATATTTCTATAAATATTCATACACAGACCACCACATGATCAACAATATTCTATTATTTTTTTCGGGCAAGCAAAAATTTCATTCGGGCAAGCATTTTTCAGCTGTTTTGAAAATCACGTTGCCGACCGGCCCAAGTGGCCAAAAAAGTTATTAGCACCGCTGCTTACACCCAAAACCACCTGTTCCAGATGGTTTTAGGTATTTAACGCAAAAACTGTTATCATAGTTGTCAGCTAGAAGCAATTTTTTATTTTAGCAATTTTTCAAGTTTTGCACGGAATTCGTCCTCTTTTGTTGTTTATCATTATACGGATGTAAAGAAAAAAAAATGTTATTTCCGTGTATTTATTTTGATTATTTTATTGGAAATAAAACCTGAATCTCGAATCTTGAAAGAAACAAACAAACTTGCAGACACTTACCTCCACATTATGTATTAACTGTTACGTGGCCAGGAAGTTACAGATCTGTACGCAACCATGTAATATGCATAAATTCGCAGAGAGGTTTAACGTCTTGATGGCATGTTAAGACTTAATGTGAAGTTTGTGTTTCAAACAATCAGACATAAAAAAAATATGGAAGTCTGGCTTCGTGACATTGTAAATGTTTTCAATCTGTGCTGGGCCGCTGCTTGGATTGCGCTTGATATACGAGGATTTCTAATGGCATGTACTTTGTCCACTTGGATATGTAGATCCAATCCTTCTTGCTGCTTCGATTTCATGGATGAGACTTCTTAAAAACCTGTTCCCAACATTTAATCATGGTGATTTTTTCAGCTCTTCCATAAAATGATTGGACTCAAAATTGTGAAATATTCATCATGCTAAGCATCTATATTGATAAATTTATGTGGATTCAATTTTATTTATCATGTAGCTAATAATAAGTGGTGCCAATTAGTGGACTGTTAAAAGATGGTTTACATTGGCGCTCAACTGACCTCCTGCTTCCCTCAATTCTGATCATATTTTTATGAGTAGTTTAGAGATGATGATGATGAAATGATTATATGATGATGATGATGAATTGATTGATGATGATTGATGATGAAGGATGATGTGGTGGTGAATGGATGATGATGATGAATGATGATAATGATAATGGTAATAAAGAAAAGTATCATTTGAAACTCCATTGTAGCATGACAACTTGCTTTAAGAGCAACTACATGTAATACCAGTCACAAAGTAAATAACCTGACATAAGTCTGGATCAGTGAAGAACCTCAATGACATGGCGTAATGTGGAGGAGGGATCCACCCCCATGTCTTCTGTTTGAAGGACAAATAAATAACCTTGTAAACCATGTAGAAGGCATGCAACTCTATCCATCACCTACACCCTCTCATTCTATTTGCTTGCCATGGATTTGCTGTTTGTGTGCGCATGTATTCAAGTTCAATGTGTAAAGCTAGTATATGTAAATATCTTCATGTATTGCCAGTATAGTAAGGATGCAACATTACATTCTACAAACAGAACTGATGTGTGGCATTGTGTTAATTCTGATGTATATCAATAAGTTACAGGGTGCATGGATCTTGCATTTTTTTTCAATATAGCCAGTTGACAGATAACTTTGAAATTCCGTTCCGAAATATGAACACAACTCAACATCTACAAAAATTCTGCCACTAGCTGTCAAGTTGCTTTTCAATTTTTACACCGCGTAATGCCAAAATCACCCACCATGGTTAGCATGGCGGTGCAAGTCACCTTGTTCAATGATCAATAATACAGATTTATGATTAGATCACTTCATCATACTTATTATATATCTATTTAATTATTTGTACATGTAGATGTTTCAAGCATTCATTGTTCCTTAACTCATTCATACTAGAGCTTCCAGAGTAAAATAATCACTACACATTTGCTTTTTCATCAATCGGCAACATACTGGAATAGTCCTATTACATTATAAGGGTAATGGGTATGAATGATGTGTCAAACATTAATTGTAATAATTAATATATATTGGAGAAATTTTAGATCTTTTTTTTTGAAATTTAAGATTAAAAAAATTTGATTGAATAAATTTCACTTTAAACGACATAACAAAGAAAAACACGTCCGTACAATATTTTCTCAATTGTTCACTACAATACACAACAAAGTGGAACAACCCAAAGCCTCATGCAGATTATACAGCGCGTTGCCAATTTGATAAGTTAATGAATATTCTAGTTAAATGTCATTTAAATATTCTATCAAAATAAATTTTCATTATACATTGTACAGCACCCAGTTCATGAATACTGATATTTTTCTCTACTTTACATATTCATGTAGATGTTAGTAAATCCCACATCCTTATAATAAAAAAGGCAAACCACAAACTATGTGGTCTTAGTATTGAAATGGTAAATCTGTCACACTTGTTCATCTGTTTAAAAAAAAAAATGGTAGCTTGTAATGGTTGAAGATGTGGCAATCGATGACATACATGTAGCTGCTGCTGAAGTACGGTTTGTGTAAAAACAGTTGAGTAAACATGTTGATAGACTTGAGATGAAACGTCGATGTGTATCTTCAATGTCTTTAGCATTAGTTAACCTGTCAGTAACATGTAACAAAACTCATAACTTTGCATGTGATATACCGGGGGGGGGGGGGGGGGGGCAGCTGTCATTACAAGGTTGGTACAACCATGCGCATGTTGGACTTTCAAATGACTAAACACGTAATTATCTGTCGATCTCAGAATACCCTAAACAAGTTTCAAGTCTAAAAAGATACCCTTTTATCAGTAACATTCTGTAAAAGTAAACCTTTTTCCTGTTTTGGCATTTTGATACCTTTCAGTGTATGCCAGTACATCGGCCCGCCATGAAAAACAACCCTTTTTTACTTGTTTTCACACACGCATGTGTACATCTCTGTAATACACTGCCGCCCCCTGGATAGTACATTTACTAAAAGGACAAGAAAAACAATGTATCGTGCATTTTAAAACTCAACCCAAGCTATACTCCCTACTCAAAGTATTAGCAACATAACAACTATAACATGCATTTAAGTTGAAGGGGTCCTTTCCTTAATGATGTCCTAATGAAGTTTATAATTGAATAACAAATTATTTGAACAGATCAATGAACAATTGTTTTTTCTTTCGCTTCTCGCATGCGAGAGACATCAAAGTGCAAGGCGCAACCAACGGCAGAGGGGGCTGGAACACAAACTTTGACTCTTTTTTCAGCTCTCCTATAGGGGTGGGGTGTTAATTCACACTAGTATCTGTAATTCGGTTTCCATATCACATCCCTAAAATGGTTGATGGCTTGGAAAGATCTTCCAAACTAAACAAAAATGTCATTGTGTTCTTTGACATGGTCTAAAAAGAAGACACCACGCGCAAAGACGAAAGGCCTCCTATCTTCATAAGATGTGATAGAGAATAGCCCATATTTTCAGAAAAGACCTCCTCATTGTAATTTATTCTTCTTTCTCATCTAAGGGGGTTTATAATTGCAAACAATCCTAAAATTTGCTTTGTAATGCGACTTTTTATACATTTTGATATAAACGAGTGGAAAGTATTCATCTTTATATTATAGCCTCACCTCTTTATCACTATCTATGAGATAAGGAGGCGCTTCGTTTTGCGGCGTGTGTCTTCTTCTGAGACCGTTACGGGGATCACAGTGGCATTTTTTGTTTGTTATAGTTCTTTCCAAGCCAATCCAAACCATTTAAGCGGAAATATGAAAAGCGATACGACTGCTAGTGTGGAATTAACACCCACCCCCTATAGCGGAGGCGAAAAAAATGTCGAAATTTTGTGTTCCAGCCCTCTGGCATGGGTCTCCTCATTTGATAATCTCTCCACCTGGAGAAAGAAAGAAAAACCAATTGTCATTGTTTCTTTCAAAGATTTGTTATTTTCCCATTATAAACTCTCTTCGACTTCAAATTATAGAAAGACCCCTTCAACTCTAAATGCATGCGTTATTAGTGTATGTTGCAATACTTTTTGAGTAGGAAGGAGTAGTTTTGGTGTAATCTAGACAACTTTCTTTCGAATCATTTACAAAGTATTCTATTGTCACCACAGACATCAGAAAACACCAACACTACGTAATTGTTAATAGGACAAATTATTATGTTTAAATTATCGAAGAGCGGTAGTGTATGGGAAAGTCGGGGTCCACCCCCCCCCCCCACACACACAACACACACATATTGGCATTTTGATAGTTTTCTCAAAAATTGAAGGGCTTCAAGCAAAGAATTTTCAA
>JZLH01S0449857.1:0-11441 GCA_001188425.1 Eucidaris tribuloides
AATTCGTTCTAGCGAAACTACGAAGCGGAGCGCACTGACCTTTGACGACCTTTTTTTTCGGGTGCACGTGATACTTCGTGTAAATAATCTGCACAGTTACTCATCACCTCAGCAAAGCGAACGCATTGCATTGCATTGTAATGCTAGTGGTGACCTGTGTGGCAGTGCCAGTGCAGTGCCAGTGCAGTGGAAAAGTGTCTTGCAGTTGATTCAGTTAAAGCAGTTTGATGGCTGATATTTACTCAGGTAACTTGTCTAGTTTAGTAGTACTAGTAGTGGTAACATACGTTTCTTTGGAGTTTGAAAAAAACTAGATCGATAACCTGTCTCCTTCGTCTTGATTTTAATTAGATCTAATGCAGCATGCAGATAAATAAGCATAGATCTAACGGTTAGGCATCTTCTGCAGTCTGGGCATGGTTGTTTTCATAAAAAAAAAACAGCCACAGCCCACACACAACAACAGCAACATGATATGCATGAATAAAAGCCAAGCCAAGCAAGCCAATTTAAGGACGAGAAGACAAATTTATCGCTCTACAAACATATTGCCAATCATTAATACAACTCAAGCATCGCCTGCGTGCTAGCTCGCACGGCGTCTGGACAGGCTAACCAATCTTAAAACAAAATCAATAATCGCCGTAAAATGTTCCTCCGGGACCGCACAGTTGATGGCGTTCGCTGGTGCCGAAGCTATAACCGTATACGCACACACCATGGTGTGACTAACAGCTAGCTTCGGCACCACGACCGCATCAACTGTGCGTCCCGAGAACATTTTACGACAATTTTTTTGCGTTTTCATGATTTCGACAGATAAAATAAGGATGGAATCATGTTTGGCATTGACTGAGCGTGAGCTACCTGCGCCAGTGGAAGTAATTTCTCACTGTGCATGTAATAAATCGTAAGAATCGTCATTTTCCGTCCGTTCGGTCGCCCCCAAAATCGGGTCATCGCGGAGCGTACGGTAAAGGCTGGGTTGGACAGCTTTCGGTCTATATATAGAGGAGAGTCAAAAGGTAAATGTAAAATATGCCGTCCAAATTGGCCGTTTAAAACCTCTGAAAAAACGACCGAACTCGATACTAAGGCCGAGCCTTCGGTCTAAACAGGTGGCTGCTATAGACAGGTTTAAACATAACTCATAACATAATGTATAATCCTTGGGAGTCAATAAGTAGAGGTGGCTGCTATAGTGAGGTGGCGTTTAAAGCCGCGAGGATCTCTTTTGCATGCCTAAAAATTAACAGTGTGTAAATACAATGGCATTAAGAAGAAAAATGCCATCTGGGAACCTTAAGCAAAATATAGGAGCTAGAAACTCAGTGTTAGTGAAAATTATGGTGACCGTTAGACTCTGATTTGAATTGTTTTCTCCGCGAGAAAATAATTCCTACCATAGAACGTACACTGAATGGCTATTGTTTTTCTTTGTATTTTCAAATTCTAGCAACTACTGACCCCCAAATCACAGACATGCCTTTCATCAATAGCCTAAGGGCAAGGCTATCTTTTCCTGGTCTGCGGGGATGTTCAAATGAGATCCACGCCTTTATAGTCGATACTCGAATTGACAGGTCTTCAGCATACAGAACAGGTTTGACTGTACCTTCAAATTTTCTTCAAAAGTTTCGAAGGAACCTGGGATCAAACCAAGCACAAAACACTAAACTAGTACTCAATACTAGTAGTACAGTCAAACCTGTCTTAGCAGCCACCTCTTCTATAGCAGCCAACCTGTCTAAAATGGCCACTTAAACAATTCCCTGAAGACAAATCATGTGTTAAAGAACCTGTCTATAGCAGCCACCTGTCATAAAGGCCACTTTTTTGTTTCCCTTAGGTGGCCACTATAGACGGGTTGCACTTTACATAAATGTGAACGTATGCCAGCATGAGAAAAGATTCTCGCATTTAACTCTTTATTTGCACATTTTTAAGGTAAAGTCTGAGTTCAATTCAGACCTGTCTTTCTGTTTTCACACAAAACGCCAACATCTTTCATGCATAGAAGGTGTGGATGACTCACTGTACACACTAGAGGGGATGGTATTGAGTAGGAAGATTTAGGGGATTAATAAATCCCTACTCATTGTCTTCAGTGCATTTCTTGATCTGTGCAAATTGGCTAATGAGCACTTCGATAGTTAACGTGTTAGAAAAACATCCCTGTAACCCTCTGAATAAGGGCTGAAACTGTCCATGCTCCTATGCTAAGTACAGTCAAACATGCTCTAGCGACCACCTTTCCATAAAGACCACAATTTTTGATTCTCTTGAAAAGTGTTTCTCATTGAAATGTGAAGTGTGCATTACAGAAACTCTTACTTAAAAAGTTACCTGCTCATGAAGATCACTTTTCATATCTCCTTGAGTAGGTTTCACTGGAAACAAAACAGCTTTCAATGTTATTAAAGAGGAATGAAACCCAGACATGTACTTGCATTCAGAGAATGAATAACATAAGAGAAATAAAATGGTGAAAGTTTGAACAAATTTGATCTGAACCGTTCAAGATTATAAATGTTCAAAATTTACATAATCCTTATGTATGGAGGATTCTTTAATTGGCAATACTACCACTTTTAGAGATGAAAGTGTGGGAATCCCATTGGTTTGTACACAAATTTTCACAAATTTACGTTTTTCTGAAATGTTACTTGTTGTATTTTTTTAATGTTCTGTATTCTGCTGAGTACAGGAAGATGTCTGGGTTTTCATTCTACTTTAAGGAAGAAGGAGGCCAGCACTAACAGCATAAGTAAAAAAAAAATGACATTTGAGTGTCGTGAGAATTTATGGTACATGGTGATAAAGACAGCCTAAAATAAGGGTGCTGTGTGATACTCACCTCACAAGGCCCTATAAATGAGTTAATTTGTGTTTATTTTATGGTCATGTGTTGTATGGTGGGACCCACCAAATACCTGGTGGTGCTTACATTTTTAGTCCTCTCTTCATTCAACTTGTTGTCCCAGAGCTAATTTTTATCATTATGACAAATTGGGCTCATTCGACAGCAAAATTACTCAGCTTTTGAAATCTGAGTAACAATCTTGCATGACACTTGTTTAATTAGTGAAAAATGCAAAAATGTAAACGATGGTAAATCTGGTGGATAAGGGTGGAGGATAAGCGGTGGAGGAGCTGTACAAACCTATGGGAAAATTACAAATTCATGTACCCTTTTCTTTTTACTATTTTTTGCAGCAGATATTTATCACAGAGTTTTGAAAGTTTCTGACTAACTAAGCACATGTTATATTTAACAATTCTAAGAATAAAGTTGACATTAATTGTTTTCAAGGTCATTAATTACTTAATTAATGACTGGTGTAGCTTATGCTTGCCATTGGACTTGTACACATTATGAAGCATGAAAGTACTGAAGTAAGGACACACATGTATGTTCACTTCAAGGGCTACATTTTGGTGAAATTTTAAATAACCTCTACTGATTCATTATTAAACAAATATTCTACTAATTATCTCTAAAATTTGTTTATTAGGTTCAGTAAACTATTTGATTAATAGTGTAATTAATGTTATTGTAACAATTCGCACCAATTTTTAATATGTATTTTGCCACACCCTTTATCACTACATCTGAATTCGAAAAGTAGTAAAACCATACATTTCTTAAAGCTGAAAGTGTGCTCTTTCACACCATGACATCAATTTTGAGCCATGACTTTTTTACTGACAGGTGCAATGAGTTGTCATCATATCACAAATATACATTTTTTTGTGATATACTTAAATTTTTTTTACACACCTGTATAACAACTTGACATTGGCTGATTCGAGATTCTCTGATGTATCGCTTTCAGAAAATGTATACTTTTGTTGGTTTCTGATAAGTACTTGTTTGAGTTATATTGGTTCAAAGCAAGAAGTGACAAATTCTTAATTTTGGTGCCTGTACGCAAAGGGCCCGCACATAAACGACACATGACCTTATGTCTTTGCAAGTTTTATCCCGGGACAAAACTTGCAGAAACAGCTATAGGGGGAGTACATGTAGCTTATCTATTCAAACAGTGCATACATTACCACAGCGCAACTAACACACGTCGGGTGGCATGCATTGGTCATGCATGGTCAGCTCCATACCAGTGCACGTCCCATCTGATTGGTTGGCAAGAACTCAAATTTTTTCTTGACTTATCCCTGTTAGTTGCTGGTTCCTTCTTCCTTTAAGTCAGTGTCTAGTATTATTGAATCATCTGACCAACAATGCACTAAATTGTGCAAAAAAACAGATTAGACCTAGCATGTACTACTATGAAGGTATAACTGGATAACATTCAAACTTGGCAGGGTTACTGGACAGGTCCAATGCATTTCCAAGTCTCAATGCCACTGTGTACTTCATTTAAATGTTGTACTTATGGAGGCTCAAAGCTAATCCCTAGGACTATTTAGAGTCTCAAACCCTTACTTCCCCATGTTTGCCACTTTGAACAGATCAACAAATCCAATCAACAGGGATTAATAATCCCTCTTGATCTTCTCAATGCAACAACCTCCTGATAGGTCCAGCAAGTCATCAACCTCCTATGCATGAAAAAATTACCGTATGTCTTTTTTTATTACAAAAAGGGCTACCCAGTAATTGAATAGTAATTGTAAATTAAAGTCCCAGATTTTACTATCAAAATGTGACAAATAAAGACTTAAACATAGGAAACACCACTCTTTGCAAATACTGGGATTATAGCAACTTCTTTATCAATGCCAGCATTGTCAGTCCATAGTACATGTAGATTATAGGTATTGGTGCCAATAATTATGCATCAAACACAACAAAATTTTAGATAAGTATGCAAAAGAGATACACTGCCTGTAATTTTGTAGCATGTTGACGAATGTTGACAAATTATGCGTGTAAAATAAATACCTGTTTATAACAACCACCTGCCTACAAACTTTACAAGGCAATTTTTTGTTTCTCTTGGGTGATGTCGCATTCAAGTGAATGTTAGTTGCAGTAGTCTTTATTAAAACTTCATCATGCATCAGACGCACAAGAAAGATGCTGTTACTGATAACTGATCATTGCCGAAAAGACTAGTGAACTGCAATGGCACTAGCTCGTCAATTTTCGAAAGCTTTGTGTGAAGCGCCCTCTAGGCCTCCGGTCAACTCAACACAAACTCGAGAAACAGTTATGGTGACATATCAATATTCATTTCTTTATGTCGACAGAAAAATAAACAAGACATGATCACAAAAATCAAATTTTTTCCTCATCAAGTTAGACCTGTATAGACCTACTCACCAGGCACCCGGTATTTTCCAGGGTGTTAGAAGCTCTTTGACTCGGTGTGGTTGTTCCCAACCACAAACCCTTCTAATTCTGAACAGACTTGGCCAGTAGAAAAAAAATTTGTTTATGTTGACACACATGTCGATGTCAAGATAAAATTGTTCCAACATTTTAACAGAAAACTATCAGATTGACCAGAGCCCTAGTGCCCTCTATAAATGACAACTGTGCACCTTTAATTGTACAGGCATCCGCGATGTTGACATCATTTTCCAATAAATCCAATTGATATCGGCTCCTTCCTTTGATGCTCCCTCTGGTCCAATCAAGAAAGAAAAAAATCTGTAGTGGAGAAGAGACTCTTCGAGAACATCCAAGATTACTTAGGTGATATCCAACCATGGGTATGGCCAGATGGTTATGGGGGTGGTAACCCATCGTCAGCTGTCTGTTTTCCCCCGATGAAATCCAGGGGCGACATTTCCCTATCAGTCACAGTCTGTGAATTTCGGACTGAGTGATTTGTTGCGCACACACAGCACGTACACAAGTCCTGAACGTTGACGTAATGAGATTGTGATGATGACAGTCTTAGTCAGTTTAACCCACTTGTTACCTATATGACAAAACCCTGTAGACATTATTACATAACAAGTTGTTTGAATAGGAGCAGAAAAATAAGTTTGGTATGGGCTTCCAAACTTCAACACAGAATTTGGAAGATCATTAATTATACTAATTTATGCAAATTTATTCAAAATCTCTCAAAATGGTACTATTCCTTTATTTCTGAGCAGATTTTGATTTGGTATGATTTATCTGATAGGGCTTGGTAGGGGCTTTCAAACTTCAACATAAAATTTTGAAAATTTCTGATTATGCTAATTTATGCAGGTTTATTTAAAATCAATAAAAAAGTGACAAATATGCCACTTCTCCTTTATTTTTTGGCACCTCCTGATTCTGATTGCTCAGACTGATAAAGCTAGGTCAGGGCATTCAAACTTTTTACAAAAAAAATTGACATGCTAATTCATGCAAATTTATTCAAAATCACAAAAATGTTATTTTTCTCCCTGGTAGATTTTGATTTTCTTTATTTTATCTGATAGGGCTAAGTTGTAGGGGTTTCTAAACTTCTACACAGACGTGAGAAGTTCATAATTATGCAAATTCAAATCTCAAAAAATGCTACTATTCCTTGACATGTACTGGTATTTCTTGGCAGATTTTAATTTTGTTTGTTTTATCTGATAGGGCTTGGTAAGGGCTTCAAAACTTCTACACAAAGTTTTGAACATTAATTATGCCAATTTATGTATATTGAAAATCAATGAAAAATGACAAAAATACCACTTCTTTATTTTGGGGCATTTCCTGATTCTGATTACTCAGACTGATAAAGCTGGTCAGGGCACCCAATCTTTTACACAGAATTTTGACATTAATTATGCTAATTTATGCATATTTATTCAAAATCGATGAAAAGTGACAAAAATGACACGTCTTGTATTTTTTGACAAAAATCCTAAAATGGCATAATTTTGAAATGCATTCTGTGTAAGATTGCAAGATGTAGGGGAGACTACACATTGTGTAACTTTCGTGTTCATTTTTCGAATGTCTATAGGCCACCGCACACTATGCGATTTCCGTCGCACGACTTACCGATTTGCATCTGAAATAAATCCTGGAAACAAATCAGCGTGTACGAAATATAAGCTTTAATTTTTTTTCGGATCCAAGTCGGTGCAGTCGTACGACAAAAGTCGTGTAGTGTGCGGTGGCCTTATGACTGGAAACACTTTCTTCTTTTAATTCTATCCTTATCATGCTCCTTTTCATCTTCAAGTGTGGGTTGAATATGTCAATAATACACCTATTAAAAATGAAAATTAATAACATACATAATTTCCAAAATATGATTTGAATAAATAAAAAAATCACCCACCCTGGTTTAAATCTTGATGAAACAATTGTAGTATTAGAAATTAAATAATAAACAGAAATGTATGATAAAAGGTGTATGGAAATATTACACCTTGGGACTTTATGACATCATAATCATTTTTCTCTCTCACCTCATTCCAATACAACATACAATGCGTAGGTGGCGCCACCGTTCTTGTTGAGCGCACACCACACATGCAAACTTGCACGTACACCGATAGCCATATTTGTAATCACAGTGTACTGACCACCATATCAATATTACACGTGGATGCTGGATAGGACTGGAGTGATGTCATATTGTAAATGATAAGCTGATGAGGTATTATTTACTTTTGTTCACGTACATGTACGTGTATGTACTGTCAAGGGCCTATATTGCCTACAGAAAGATGTGTGGTTATGAGATGAAGTTCCTTGTAATCGATATTGAGGGAAATTGCAGTGTTTTACTGGTCATACTGTCGCACCAATGAGATAATCATACCTTAAATTCTGCGAACTAATTTGAAGATTGAGATGATTTCTGTAATCTAATACTACAATATTCTTCATTCAAGATAGGTTGTGTGTATGAAATAAGAACCAAAATATAGTATAAAATTATGACCAAAAATGTATTGTATGTTCCTGACTTCTTATTTTCCTTCAAGTTTAAATTCAGTGATATGTTGTTGTTGTTTTTCAGAAGAACAATGTAATGCTATCAACAGTGACAATAATCAAAACCATGGTTGCCGTGTACACATAATATTTAAGTTTTATACTGCTACTAGTTACAGTACTACTACTATTACTTCTACTGATGATAACATGAATAATAATAGTAATGATATTAATAATACTAACAATAATGATAATAGTAATGATTATAATCATGGTGATTATAATAATACTGATGATGATATTAATAATGATGATAACAACAATAATAATGATTAAAATAAATGAATAATAAAATTTCACAGAAATGTGAGAGTAAGAATATTTTGACACATTTTTTATCTAATCAGGTGTCTCGTGAGAAGCAAGTATTGAGGAGAATATAATGCTATTCAGTTTTTACTCATCTAAATCATATTCTGAACTGAACAAAAAAAGTACCGTAAATTGTGCAGGTCTTTGGATTAGACTAGAGTAGATTGCCCCCAGGGGGGAGTGACCTCAAACTCACCTGAAAGTGACCTTATTCAGGACACAACCATGGCCACATGGCCTTCGAAGAAAGGATCCCCTCTTCCCTTTGTCCAGTCAACCATGATAATCTGAAATCTCTTGGGGAAATTGGTGATTTGACCCAGCAAGACACTGTGGAATACCATGCTCATATGTGGATGAATAGGCCTACACAGTAATAACCTGCTTTATGTACACTGTACAACAATTAAAACAAAATTGGAATTTCCTTTTCTTTTGACAAGTTCATAATTATGCTGAATGTTTGTATGCACTTGTATGTCCATGTAGTGTGCCACTTACTTTATTGTACTTTTTGTGTTTTGAACTGGAGATGACCAATGAATTTTGCAGTTGTAATATTCACAAGATACAAACAGGGTTCCCAGCCCATCAGGGAAATTGGAGAAAATTATTTTACCTTTTTCCAGTCAGAGAAAAGTCAGGGAATTTGATAAAAATGCCTCAAATCAGGGATAAGTCAGGGAATTTTGATTGGCCCAAAAATCAAAAGAGGACCCCGTTTTTGACCAGATCCCTAGTGCCCTCTATAAATGACAACCGTGCACCTTTAATTGTACAGGCATCCACGATGTTGACATCATTTTCCAATTGATATCGGCTCCTTCCCTTTGATGCTCTCTTAGTCCAATCAAGAAAAAAATCCATAGTGGAAAAGAGACTCTTCGAGAACATCCTAGATTACCTATGTGATATTCAACCATGGGTATAGCCAGATGTGTATGGGGGTGGTAACCCTTCATCAGCTGTCTGCTTTCCCAGATGAAGTCCAGGGGCCATCCGATATTTTGGTATCAGTCACAGTCTGTGAATTTCAGATTGAGTGATTTGTTGCGCACACACATCACGTACACAAGTCCTGAACGTTGACGTAATGAGATTGTGATGATGACAGTCTTAGTCAGTTTAACCCACTTGTTACCTGTATGACAAAACTCTGTAGACATTACATAACAAGTTGTTTGAATAGGAGCAGAAAAATAAGTTTGGTATGGGCTTCCAAACTTCAATACAGAATTTGGAAGATCACTTATTGTACTAATTTATGCAAATTTATTCAAAATCACTCAAATAGTATTATTCCTTTATTTTTGAGCAGATTTTGATTCTGTGTGATTTATCTGATAGGGCTTGGTAGGGGCTTTCAAGCTTCAACATAAAATTATGAAAATTTCTGATTATGCTAATTTATGCATGTTTATTTAAAATCCATAAAAAAGTGACAAATATGCCACTTCGCTTATTTTTTGGCACCTCCTGATTCTGATTGCTCAGACTGATAAAGCTAGGTCAGGGCATTCAAACTTTCTACAAAAAAATTGACATTATGCTAATTCATGCAAATTTATTCAAAATCACAAAAATGCTATTTTTCTCCCTGGTAGATTTTGATTTTCTTATCTGATAGGGCTAAGTTGTAGGGGTTTCTAAACTTCTACACAGACTTTAGAAGTTCATAATTTTATGCAAATTCAAATCTCAAAAAATGCTACTATTCCTTGACATGTACAGGTATTTCTTGGCAGATTTTAATTTTGTTTGTTTTATCTGATAGGGCTTGGTAAGGGCTTCAAAACTTCTACACAAAGTTTTAAACATTAATTATGCCAATTTATGTATATTGAAAATCAATGAAAAATGACAAAAATACCACTTCTGTATTTTGGGGCATTTCCTGATTCTGATTACTCAGACTGATAAAGCTGGTCAGGGCACCCAATCTTTTACACAGAATTTTGACATTTATTATGCTAATTTATGCATATTTATTCAAAATCGATGAAAAGTGACAAAAATGGCACGTCTTGTATTTTTTGACAAAAAGCCTCAAATCCTAAAATGGCATAATTTTGAAATGCATTCTGTGTAAGATTGCGAGATGTAGGGGAGACTACACATTGTGTAACTTTCGTGTTCATTTTTTGAATGTCTAAGACTGGAAACACTTTCTTCTTTTAATTCTATCCTTATCATGCTCCTTTTCATCTTCAAGTGTGGATTGATTATTTCAATAATACACCTATTAAAAATAAAAATTAATAGCATACATGATTTCCAAAATATGATTTGAATGAAATAAAAAAATCACCCACCCTGGTTTAAATCAGGGCTCCACACTAACGTTTTTTTTTTAGTGGCCCGGTCGGGCCACTAAAATTATTAAAATTCAATTTTTGGTGGCCCGAAATTGAAATTTGGTGGCCCCCCCAAAAAGCAAAGAAAAACATGAAAAATTTGTACATTTACTCTTGCATGATAGTTTAGTAGAAAAATAGGCTCTCAGGTCTCAAAATTTGTGTCAGACGGCGGGAATCTTTTTAGATTCTCGCAAAGGAATCCCTTGAGAATCCTAGATTCTCGCAAATATTTCATGATTGGGAATGATCTGGAGTCTCCTAGCAAATTATGTGAGAATCTTTTTTTTTCTTGCATGTGTACAGTGTAATAAATAAATAAAAACAAACACACTGTATGTCATAGTTTCATCATTAAAAGTTTTGCTTGCCCGAAAAAAATGTGTGTGTGTGATGTATGTTTACGTAATCATTCAAATGGTATCAATTGTGTTCAATATCAATGTTTGAATTTGTATAACTCATACATGTTAAGGATTCAGCAAGAGTAGGCCTATACTATGCTTATGGAGGCAATAAAAATTTCACGAGGTATCCCAAAATGTATCCCTCATATGTGAATGCACACAATGTTTTTATAAACCTAATGAAAAATGTTTGAAAATAAAAAGTGAAAATAAACAAAATAATGTAACATTTCAGTGTTTATTTCATTCCCCAAATTGCATGAATATTACATGGTTCTTATTCAAAATCATTTGAGATGATTTCCTGACAAGAAACACTCCTTCTAAAACTTGAAAATTTAAATTAACAAAGTACTTCATAAAAGGGAACACAAGAGAAACAGACTAGCTAAGCCAGACCGCCAGGCAAGCCAGTGAACAGGACACCATATCTGGCCATTCTCTGGGCCGCCAGCCAAGGCTAGATTTCGGTGGCTA
>JZLH01S0449857.1:19674-34139 GCA_001188425.1 Eucidaris tribuloides
ACCATCCTGTGACGTCAAACTGTAAAATGATTTGTGAAAACTTGTTGACGACAGTGACCCAAACGTGAGTCAAACTTTGTTGGCTTGGTTCCAAGTATGGCAGTGGCCCTGGTGAAAGGGTTTGGACGAGGTCAAGTAGATCTAATGTATGTGGGTCAGTCATTGTCGGACAGTGACCGAGGCTAAGGCTATAGAGAGCCTGCTGTGGACGAGTGAATGGAAAGTAGCGCCCATGTGGGGCTTGGGTCATGTTTAAATAGGTCAGTGCAAATTCTGAAAGTTTCTACATTCTGCACGTGGCATCAAGTGCAATGTCGGCCTAATGATTTTTTTGTCGAAAATTTCTAGTGTGTAAAACCATTGTTCATCACTAATTTCCCCCACAATGGATTTAAAGGTAAATGACATGATTGGGGGTACTCCTCAACTTGGGCTGAAGCTACTCTAAAATCAAGTAAACTATGCAAAGATTCTCCTGTGAAAATCTTGTAGTCGTTGACTCATTCTAAAATAAACAATGTCAATATCACTCGTAGCACGGAAACCTGTGTGGCTCTCTATGGGGCTCATTTTTATTGTCCCCAGATAAAATTAAGATACTCCTATGTTTATGCTTGATTCTCCTTAAGTAAACAAATTACAGACAAATCCTCCCAGGTGGGTGATCCACTCCAGTTAGTGTATAGTTGGTATATATTTCAACTCATTTGGTTCTCGAGGCATTTTCAGGTGTTCCCAATCATGTCACTAACCTTTAACATTCTTCAATGATGAGAAATTTGAGATTATGGTTTGAATTGTACACTGTTTTCGAAATATTGCCCAATATACCTTTTCAAATGTTTTGCAGCCAACCTTCAATTTTGTAAATGATGACTCATAAAGAGATTTGTATGTATGTATCTGTATGGTTACATAGACACCCACACACACAACATAGATACTGACACCAAAGTCACAATGCACAAAATTGTGTGTCTGTGTGTGATTGTGTGACTTTGGTGTGTGTGTCTGTGTCGTGTGAGTAGGCCTATATGTTTGTGTGACGTGTGTGTGTGTGTCTTATGTACACTGTATGTGTGTGTGTGTGTGTGTGTGTGTGTCCTACACCATTTGGTGGATAATACCATGAACATACTAATTATTGTGTCCCAGATAATACAGGTGTGATTCTCTTTGTGTTCACATGCATGTATGTTTGTCACATATCTCTATGTATGGGGGGAGGGGTGTTATTAGACAATACCCCACCCCCTAGTGACCTGATAATAAAGCATGCATATCATATACAGTATCTCACGGTATCTGCATTACTCACGCCCACACCTCACCGTGTTTTGATCGCTTCCCGTCGTGTTTGAACTGGCAGCCGATGAGGTCACATGCCCCCAGACATTGTGTTCGCAGCTAGCGTGCAAGCGGACGTCCGACCAACCAATCAGGGGCAAGGCCAGTGGAGCTTTGGGCTGACTGCAGCTAGCGGTGGCTTGATTTCAGGGCTGACTAGCGAGTCCAGGGTTTTAGATATTTATCATTTGCATACAGCTCGCGTGTTGTTTTGATCGCAGCTAGTGCGTGGTGTGGTGTGGGTTCTCGGATCGTCATCCGTTTTGCCCCATATGGCTTATGTGGCAAGATTTGTTTTTCCACGTGTGAGTTTGTCCTTCTGAATGCTGGTTAGCTGTTTGAATCTGAAAAGATCTGGTTATATTTTGGATAGTTTAATTCGTAGACTTATTCCACTGCAGGTGAGATACTGATTTTCTTAAATCTCTTTGTTATTATTCCTAGTCAACTAAGCATAATTAATGTAATTATGTGTGTGTGTGTGTGTGTGTGTGTGTGTGTCTGTGTTTGTGTACATTTGTAGGTTTTTTGTGTGTGTTTGTGTATGTGGTGTATGTGTGTGTGTCTTTGTGTGTCTGTGTGTGTGTGTTTGTGTACATGTTTGTAGGTTTTTTTTGTGCATTTGTGTATGTGGTGTATGTATGTGTCTTTGTGTGCATGATTGTGTTTGTGTGTGTGTCTTTGTGTACATGATTGTGTTTTATTTTGTCTGTGTGTCTTTGTGTACATGATTGTGTTTTTATTTTGTCTGTGTGTATGTATGTATATGTATTTTGTGTGTGTGTCTGTGTTTGTATGTGTCTGTGTGCGTTTGTGTGTGTGTTTGACTATGTATGTGTGTTTTGTTTGTGTTAATGCTTATAAGCACTATAAGAAACTGAGAAATAGTCTATATTGTAAATATACAATTGCCATAATTACTTAGTTAAAATCTCTTGTGGTATTGTTAGATAGGTCATGGTCTTATTGTGAATGTAAGCCTACATGCCACAATAATTTTATGGCTACTGCTATTGTGTACATGTATTAGCAGGTACTCCATGGTTGTATTATTGCAAATATACATCTACCAATACCATTAGAAATATAGTTTTCAGCTGGTATTAGCAGATCTATACATAATGGTTTTGTTATTCAGTAGATTTCAAATTATTGAACTTGCATGATTAATTATTAAATATTTTCATTTTTGGGGTGTCTTATATGTAGATTAACTTTTCATTAGTACTTTGTTTTATGCCTAAAAAGTAAATACAGGAAAGTAACCTCCATGCCAGTAGATGAAAGAATATAAATTTGTAAACATGGGAAGAGAATTCTGCATCAAAACAAACACCACTTGTCAGCTGAATGTATGATATTCATGTTGATTTAAGCCTGCTAGGTCATGTTTGCTGCAGTCATCTGTGGTTTGTTTGCATTGATACAGTGCCATATGAAATTATCAATATTTGTTGGCAAATAGGGGAACATTTCCATGGTGGTATATTCGAGAAGTAAATTTCAACATTCACAGGTTTACTGTCGAAAAAAAAAGATGCCACTTCTTATGTCTTTGTTTAAAGGTAAATGACATGATTTGGGGTAGTCCTCAACTTGAACTGAAACCATTCTAGAATCAAATAAACTATACAAGGATTCTGCTGTGCAAATCTTGTAGTCAAACGTTGACTTATTCTAAAATAAATAATGTCAATATTCCTTGTGGCAGGCAAACCTGTTAAACTCTCTATGGCTTCTATTTCCATCGGGGCTTGAGAAATTAAAATACTATAATGCTCATGCTTGATTCTCCTTAAGAAAAACAAATTAGAGACAAATCCTTCCAGCTGGGTGTATAGTTGGTATATATTTCAACTCATTTGGGCGATTCCGTGCTAAAACTTGAAAAAATGCTAAAATTTAAAATTGCTTCTAGCTGACAACTAGTGTGATAACATTTTTGGTTAATACCTAAACCATCTGGAACAGGTCAGTTTTGGGTGCAAGATTGTCTCAAAAGTCTATTTTGGGGGTGAAATTGTGAAAATTTGATATTTTTGTGAAATTTCACAAGTTTTACAGTATGTGTGAAAATATGTATACACTAGATCTGAGAACTACTGAACAATCTTTTAGATACTGTGAGTCAAGTAGTTGGGATGTCCCCTTGATAGCTGACTATGTTTACAAAAATATTCTCATTCCTACTTAGACTTTATAAGTGTCATTATTTCAGCAAGCCCTACCCATAAGTGTCCTGTACGACACATAAACTTAAAAAAGTTTTGATTGTGTTTCAGTTTCAGGGGCTACAAGCTTATAGTACAGAATTCTCTAAATTGGTGATGTAAGTAGTCATATGATACCATAAAGTTAGGATTTACTCCATGTATCTTCTATTAATAACATCATCAACTTTGTCCCGTACGACACATTTTGTGTCGTACTGGACATTTTTCTGTGTCATACGGGACATGTCCCTTGCAACAGAGTGTATTTGTTCAAAAGTTTAATGATTTAAAATTAAGTTTATAAATTTATAATATTTGAACCTAGTCCTCCTTTCATCTGAATAAAAATTTATGCCCTTACACCATGTTTTTTTTCATTTGTAATCTGTTATAGCACCTGTTCCAAGCTTTCTTCAAGTATAGGCCTACTGGCCTAGGTTAACAAATTCAAAGTGGGAGAGGAAGGGAAAAGGAAAAGGGGGGTCTAGAAGATGTATCCAAACATTTATGTACTGCTCAGAACACATTAGGTTGTATACTTGCAAAAATATTTGTCTAAAATATTAAGTGTGTTGTACAGGACAAAATGTATCGTACGGGACATGTGAAGCGCACCATTTCCTATGTCCCGTACGACACATTTTCTCCTGTACAACATACTTAATATTTCCAAAGATTTTTGCAATTCTTATGATGTGTATACATTTCAAAGTGTCAGTTTAATCGCTTTGTAATAAAATATTTCCAAATTAAGAGAAATGCAGTGTTTTTATTGATGTAAGCTAGGTAATTATAGAATTGTTTCAGAGATGTCCCGTATGACACTTTTTGATGTCCCGTACGACACATGCGTTCTTGAAGATATTTGCCTTACGCATTTTTATGTTCAAGACATTTTCACAATTATAGCTGTATAAAAGTAGTCTTCAGTATTTGTCTCATTGATTTAGTAGAGATTCAGTCATTTTTATTCATGCAACTCACAGAGTTTTGGACATAAACTTCAATTTTCAAAAACTTGACTTTCTCTGCGTCCCGTACGACACGCAACATTTTCATCTCAAATTCACCCATAGAGAACAAATTTTTGTTGGTTGTCATTACTTCACTAGGGTACCCACTAGTACTTTATAATTACCATAAAACAAATCTTAATCGCTCAAGCATTTTGCCATGAGACTTGAAAATATTCTCTAAATGTCCCGTACGACACGCACGGAATCGCCCATTTGGTTCTTGAGACATTTTCAAGTGTTCCCAATCATGTCACTAACCTTTAACATAACCAGACATTTTTGTGTAGTGTTTTAGTTACATTTGACATTCTACATGTATAGTGCCTGGTGTAGCCTTTGAAAGAATGTTCTGTCAAAGATTTCCATCTGTAATATTAGTGTGTTCATTGCCAACATCAAAGTACATGTACATATACCAACTGATGACAGCAGTTACACAATTATATTACATGGCTAGTTGTCTACTATTAAGATTTTAGTTTTGATTACAATTTCAATTTGCAACTTGTAACTTGTCCTTTTAATGACCACACAAGTTGAAAAGCTTTTGGCTTGAGTTCTTTGAGTCTATCTTGAAAAGTATCACAACTTGGTTGAATTATACTCAAGATTGTCTTTAGTTGTAAATCTTTCGGTGATTGTATATTGATAAACTTTAGGAAGAGTAATTGCATTGTTATATGTAATTTATGGTTGAAAGTTATTGTTTTACCAGGGAACCAAACTCCTAGTTTTACTGTGTATGGGCTTTGGCGAGGAATAAGGATGTCAATTTTCATAATTTTTATTTATTTTTTTTGTATTGTATTCATGAATATCTCCTAATGATTGCTGAAACAACTACTTCCATGAGAAAATTACCAACCTATTCCCCTCCCCAACACACATGATAACCAGTCCCATGCAAAACTCACCTCACATTGTACCTTTAACATACACTAATAACACAAACAGTATGTTGTAAATTTTGTACATGATGATTGACTTGCACTGGTGAGGTAATGATTATGTTTTTTTATTACTGTAGACATTTACGCAATGTGTTTCTACTTTGTGCAATGGATGCCCTGTATGTAAAGGTACATTATGCCTATGGTTGGAGGAAGTTGAGGAAAGGAAAAAGTGAATACAGTTTACTGCCCCCATGACAAAAGGGCATAACTGACATTTTTTTTTTTCAAAATTGAGTTATATAGTGTAGGGGACTCAGTACATCATGTTTAACATGCAGAACAAAAAACTATTAAAGTGATAGGCTAACATTGTGGAGCTTCAATTTAAAAAATTGTCAAATTTTGATATCTGAACTACATAGTAGTGTTCATATGGACAAATAAACACCCTAGAATAAAACAGTTTGGAAAGTTACACTGCCAATGGCAAGTTATGCATGAATAAACAATTAAACTCGAGGCGAGTTTAAATAGCCTAGGTGTACACACAGTAAGTCTTTGGGAGAAAATGGGCAGGTGATTCCGATCAACTTACGATTTTCACTTTTTAAAGCACTAAATAATCATTTTGAAATACAATTTTTTCAGGGCGTCATTTTTAGACCTTATTAAAGACAATGGTAGCATGGGGAATCATGTAGCTCAGTTTTATTTAACTGTGGTAAATGTTAGCCAATACCTTTAACATACACTAATAACACAAACAGTATGTTGTAAATTTTGTACATGATGATTGACTTGCACAGGTGGCGAAATGATTTGTATATGTGTTTTTTTTATGTCTGTAGACATTTACATAATGTACGTACATGTATTTCTATTGTGCAATGGATGCCCTGTATGTAAAGGTAATGCCTACATGTATGGTTGGAGGAAGTTGAAGAAAGGAAAAAATGAATAAAGTCAAGTCTTTGGATTAGGTACAGTGACTCATAATATCTTACAGAGCTGGGGATTATGAACATGCTGTGATCCCATCCCATATGTTGGTGTCAAGAAGTCAGCCACAAAGGCAGACATGTACTTGCATCTGCATTGACATGTTCAGAGACACATTATACATACACAATGACACACATACACACATACACACATACACACTCACACACATACGTGTAATCACCTTCGACCGAGGACGTACAATTTTTAATGTGAGTGTATCTGTGTGTGAGTGTGCGTTTGTAACGGTAATACCGAGGACACACACACGGCAATACCGATGACACACACAGCAATTTTTACGTATTAAATGAGGACGAAGCTTCTGACAACTACGGACATACATTAGAGTACACAACCTCCAAATGCGGACGTTCACTATATACACCCAGACCTAGCTTGCTGGTTGTAATGCCGCATAAGCACCTCAATTACAAGAAGATCTAAAAACGTGGACCGTCCCTCCTGGAGGGTCCGCGGTTGTACAGTAAAATTAATCCAAAACGTCCACGGTTGGAGGCGATTACAAACACACTCACACACACAACCACATGCATAAACAATAAACAAGTACTGTACAGTGTATAGTTACAGTATACAAACAATGAGATATAGAAAACCATGAGAACATAAACACATAGACATACACACACATACACATGTCACCCCCCCCCCCAACACCACACACACACACATACACACATTCAGCTGAAAACGTTGCCATTCATTCACCCCACACCATATGGGTGTGTGTATGTGAAATCAGCCAGCCATTTGATTCCCTATTCCATTTTAATATTTTGACCTATTTACGGTTGAGGTCAAATCCACATGCATCGTTCCTGTAAACAGGTTTAGTGGGCATACTGCGTACAGTACAGTGTGTTGGGTGTACGTATTCAAGTTTACAATCCTGAGTTTGTACATACTTGTTTGTTGTGGTCCTTATTATTTGGATGGGCTAATGTGAGAAAGACATAATCTCCGAGACTTAAATAAGGATTTTCTTGGTGTCATATACTTCTTCATGTGTCAGGTAAAACTTAAAATACTTTGATGTGCTTGTATTGTTGTATGAGTTACATACAAGTAGAACCAGACAAATTCAATTTACCAAGGTCAGAGGATATTATTTACAATTTGAACAGGTTGTGACAAGTGTACTTATATGATTTCTTTCCCCTAGGAAAGTGAAAAGGTCGCCGCGGATCCGCAGTGGATCCGCTGCGGATCCGCTGCAACCTTTTAGTCCGCGGCATGAAGGTTGCAGAAGGTTGCCGTATGCCGCAACCTTGCCGCAGACCAGGTTACCACAGGAGCAGGTTGCGGCGGATCCGCCACAGACAGAAGCTTAAATAAATCTTTTGTAAAAGGTTGCCAAAAGGTTGCCACAGAAATAAGCTAATCTCCAGCAGGCATGACTCAGAACTTATTTGCATATCAGGTTGCGGCAAGGTTGCCACAGAAGAAGATAACACTGGGAAACACAATCAGCCAATCAGATAAAAGACCCCCACTGTGAAATGGCAGTTAGCAAAAGTGCGCCATTTTCAACTAGATGTTACACTCTAACTCCAGAGGCATGTGGTAGCTGGCAATATATTAGTTGATTTTGCATTCTTTCTGCATATTTTGAGGTATGTTTTGGAAATTTGACATCTTAAATTGTGTAGTGAATCATGTGGGCTGAGAAAAACCTTAGAATTTGTATTTTGAGAAGAAAGAAGCTTCTTGAATTATTGCCTTTGAAGAATTTGTGCTGACTCAGTCCCACATATAGGTTCTTACGTAAGTATACCTGTTATCTGAATTTTTGTCAATTTTATTGTGTTGTTGGTATTATTGTCATGGGTGCACACAGCTGATGCATACACAAAGCAAATTATAGGTAAAGGTACAGAACAGTATCAGCAAACTCAAGCACATCTACATAGACAGGCTCTATGTGAACAACCTGTGGTAGCCATGCTATAATTTACTCTGTAATATAGTCCCTATTACATTGTGATTCTACAGACTGGGCTGTGAAAGCCATGTGGCAACCTTGCAGCAGATCAAGCTAATTTGCATATCTCATAGCAATAATCTGAATGTAATGCCTTTGATTGTGGAATGAGGATGGTTTGAGTGAATTACTGTGCATGTATTAGCTGTCGCCGTAACCTTGTGGTAACCTTGCCGCAACCTCGCGGTAACCTCGCGGTAACCTTACCATAACCTTACCGTAACCTTGCGGTAACCTTGCCGAAACCTAGCTAGTCTCCTGATTTGCATATCGACTAAAAAGGTTGCGGCGGATCCGCCGCAACCTCCATCTGGTCACTCTGGTCACATGAATATTCATAGAAAAGGTTACCGCGGATCCGCCGCAACCTTCGACTGGCCATTCTGGTTACATGAATATTCATAGAAAAGGTTGCGGTGGATCCGCTGCAACCTGCTGTAAATTTACCAGTTCCATGAATGAAGGTTGCGGCGGATCCGCCGCAACCTTTAAAAAAGGTTGCGGCAAGACTAATTTGCATGTGAAAAAGCAACCTGGTTACCGCAAGGTTGCCATAAGGTTGCCACAGCAGTCCGCCGCAAGCCCGTATTTTTCCTATGGGTTATGATTTACTGGTTTGTATTTTTGGGCACCAATTCTATACGCATGTAGGGTACTGTTCAGTAGGCCTGGGACAAAAAATCGATTAATCGAATTAATCGATTACCTTTTTGCCGATTGGTATTTGAATGCGACTTTAAAATGAATCGATTAATCGTCGGGTGACGATTAGCCTAAATACCATAGCTGAAACTCAAATACAGTAACTTGTTTGTTTACAAAATCAAAAAAAAAAAATAAGTTAGATATCAATATTCAAAGTAAGGAAAACATTTTTAGCATGATCAGAACCCAAATATATCATTTTTTAAGTGGAAAATAACGATCAAGAACAGTGGATTTCCAAATGGCGACACGTAAATTCAGCCATCCGTACCATCCCTGCGGCATCGCTGTGGAAAATATTTTTTGCCGACGCAAAAAGAAGAGTTGAAATGTCGGTTTTGAAAAACAGAAATGACAAAATACCGTCAATTTTTACTTATTCTTTGCTTTGCTGACATTACTTTTTTCTGAAAATTGCTGTCATGCATTCGAAAACTTGATTCTTCTACGGCTATTGGAAGTTTATCGTACACAGTCGCCATCTTGGTTAACCAAAATATCCATTTACCCAAATATCCATATATCCGTTTCACGCACTGTGGCAGTGTGGATACGCGGATATTTGGGTAAACGGATATTTTGCTTAATCAAAATGGCAGCGCCTTCGTGCAAACTGTCACCTATTACCAGATGGGTTGTCATTCCTGATTGGACGGTTTGGCGGAGGCAACACGTTGTGTTATGTTCGCTGTGTATACCCACTGAACTCTACACAGTTCAGTGTGTATACCTCTTCGAAAAATTCAGTTAATACCCAAACAAACACGTCACACGTTGACAGTCTTGTTGTTTCACTAGACTAGTCATACAAGTAGTCAGCTTATTTATATATCGTCGTTTCAATCAAAAATCCGCTTATTTACTGTGGAAGATTTTAACTCGACATTTGTTACAAATCACTACATAACTTTAGTCTTTACAAACAGACAATGATGATCGTCAGACCAGACACGTTGAGCACACGTAATGCGGTTTACGATGACAGTAATGATTCGTAACATTTTTCGAGTTAAAATCTTCCGCAGTAAATAAGCGCATTTTGCCACAATGTCATGACAGTGTAAGATTTTTTTTTTATTGAAACGACGATATATGTAAGCTGACTAAGTATGTGTTTGTTAATTGAATTTTTCGAAGAGGTTACACACTCTGTGACACAGTGTACATCGTACAACGTTGTGAACAATAGCAACAATATCTTAACCGTCCAATCAGGAATGACTACCCATCTGGTAATAGGTGACAGTTCGTGCAAGGACAGTCTTGGCAAGGTGGGTAGCGATCTTGCTGCATGAAAGAATGATGCATTTTCTCTTTATTCGAACAACAAATGTTGGATTTTTGATGTGCCACAGGGTTAAAACAACCATCTTGGTGTTGGGGCTGTTATGTTTTTCATTCTCAACTTTTCAACTGCTAACCTTACTCATTTTGTCCTTGGTCCCATGTACTTGTTTTCGCGTATGTTACTTGTTAATTTTTTTTGTATTCTGACTAATCGAATAATCCGATTAATTCGATTACCTTTCCAGTCAACTAATCGATTATCAAAATCGATATTCGACCCAGGCCTACTGTTCAGTTCATATTACATGTACACTTACAGTGTATACAATGATACTGAGTATCCAAACAGAGTCAGTGAATATACAGAAGAATTCCACCAGGCCTTGGAATGGGTATAGCATTTTGGAGCAATGTTTCCAGTCTGGCTATGGTAACCAGGATTTTATAGAAGTATTTACCTACTTGTACATGACTGTGAAATATGTATTTTTATTCAATTGAATAAATTTATGTTGTACACTGTACATGTATAGTGGGTATTATTTAGTATTGTGTGTACAATATTGTACATGGTCATATTTTCCCTTATATTTCCCCATGTCAATTTCCTCTGGCTACATCATGCAAACCATTCAACTGAAAGATTGGATTGGCAGGAATGCTTACCTGGGAATTGGCAACTCTGTCAGTTACTTCATGTAACTTTAATGCCAAGGCCAATGGGGATTCCTGTTAATTGAAGTTTGGTGGCCCCTCCCTCAACTGCCTGCGTAGTTCTTGATTTGCTATAGGCCTACATGTAGGTCTCACTGTCACACAGTTAATAGAAGCTACATAGAAAATTAATAAACATCAATTTTGAAAAATCATTTTAAAAAATCAGAGATTGATTAGTGGAGACTGGATTGAACACTGTGTGATAGAATAATTGTTCCTCAATTCAGTTATCTCCAGAAGATATGGTGTTGGCAAATGTTTTCTCAAGGGAATCCCCTAAAATACAAACCTAGCATTATGATTATCAAGTCAATTTGTGCCTCTGTACTGGAGTTTCTTCAAAGCCATATATTTATGAAGAAATCATTTAGTTCGTACACAATTCATATGTTTTTTTTTGTTTTTTTTTGACAGCAATATCTACCCAAGCACCATTAAAAAAAATAGAAGTTTATACTTGATCAAAACCATCCCTTCTTGGCAGCATTCAAATTAACATAATCTGTAGGTTGAGTCGAATGAAAATTTCTGGATTTTTCATGTTAGAAGGCATATGAAACCAATATAATTCAATGTAGGCTGATAGATCGTATTTGAGCATCTTCATTTCTGTATAAAAAGAAGTTAAAGCTACATAATACATCACAAAATGCTTTTGTGTGTTTTGAAAAACCATCCTAACCACTTTTTCAGATTGTAGAAAAAAATCTGTTGTACAATGGAGACACACACAGAAAAATCACAACTGTGGATGCATATTTTCAACTTGGTTATGTTGTCCACCAAACTTGTTGAAACCTTTGGAACAAATCCTATCGATAGGCAAACAGTAGACAATAAAGTAATGTTTTGAAGGAAATTCACTTGCGATGGCTGAGTGTTGGTTAGAAACTTGGGTAAACAGTTAAACCAAGATTAAACTGAAGTAGTTTTTGGCAAAGGTTCCAGAACTGTATCTACTGGAATCATACACTGTTCATCGTAGGCCTTTACGTCATATCAAAAAAAAAAACAAATACAAAAATTATCCCTTTCCCAACAGAAGACAGTCACACTTTCACTAATGTGTTGCATTTCACTTCAGCATTAACCCATCTGACCCAATTTCATCATCAACTATTTTTTTTCTTCTCATTTCCTGTTATTTCAGACCTCGTTTCAACTTGGCAAAGCTGGAGGAAGTCACCGGCATATCGAACAACAAGTGTCATAATCACCAGTATCACTCCCACATTTATCCCTAATCTGTGGTCCCTGCCATAGCCAGATGTTCTGAGCGCCAACCCGAAACCTCCCCTGGTGCTTCTAACAACTCCCGTTCTGAAACTCCAATTTTTATTGGGGTTACTTCTTTCAATTAGTTGGTTTCCATAAGCAACCAAACAAAAAATTGAGTAGCCATTTGTGAAGTAACCATTCATTCAAATTAATCAATCAAAAAAAAAAAATCCAAGTCAGTGGTCTGTCCTTTTTATCCTCGTAGTGTTCTTCATGTATAGGTCTAACGCCAGCACCCCATCGAGTCGACCTCCCTTACTCTTGCTGACCTTAGAACTATCCCGCCCCGCCCCCGTCCCCATCCTCAAGCTATCCCCACCCCTGGGGGAACGACGACCACAACAAAATGGCGGAGCTTCAGTTTGAGATCAACGACATCATCAACCAGAATGTCAACGACCAAAACGGTCATCGCCATAGCGACGACGATGACGACGAGATCATGCACATTGAGACGCTGGTGGACTTTCTGATGAAGGAGAAGGCGGACGAGAAGCTGGGTATCGCCAAGCCAAACGAGAATGCCAACATTAATAAGATCAATAAGTAAGTCTTATTGTGGGGGTTGTGTTTGTGTGTATGTGTGTTTGTTTGTGTGTGTGTGTGTGTGTGTGTGTGTGTGTGTGTGTGTGTGTGTGTGTGTGTGTGTGTGTGTGTGTGTGTGTGTGTGTGTGTGTGTGTGTGTGTGTGTGGGTGGGTGTGGGTGTGGATTTTTCAGTTTGTATGCATTGTTTGTGTGTAGTGTTGCACGACTAAGTCGGGAAAAGTCGTAGTCGCGACTGCCTACACGGAGTCGGGACTCCGACTATCGGAACGCAATAGTCGACTTTTTATCACATGTTAATTTGTGTTAAAAACTGAGTCAAAATACGTTAAAATTGAACAGAACTACCAATCATTGCATCATGGCAAATGATGGCATTGTGTATGTGTACGGCTGCTTGATCTTTTGACTCTTTTCCTATAATCGTGCAATGCTATCATACATGTGTTGCCGTATACGTTGCACTCACTGCGACTCCGACTGCGACACCCATGCACCCACACCACCAATCTTGAACACACTAAGACGTTGAACACCGATAGTCGACTAATAGTCGGAGTCGCGACTATTGGTGGGCGACTAGTCGACTCTCTAAAATGCTGAAGTCGTGCAACACTATTTGTGTGTACAGTATGCAATTGTAAATTCCCTCAATCATGAACCTTAATCAGATAGTCAACCAAAACACCAAGATTCCAGAAGGCTGATCAAATGGTTCACAGGAGCTCAACAAAATTAACACCATCAATGAAGATAAATGAGACACTCAATTTATCAATTGCTACTTTCCAAAAGGAAACCTGTGTACATAGCTCTTAAAGTGATAGGCTAACATTGTGGAGCTTCAATTTAAAAAATTGTCAAATTTTGATATCTGAACTACATAGTGTTCATATGGACAAATAAACACCCTAGAATACAAAAGTTTGGAAAGTTACAGTGCCAATGGCAAGTTATGCATGAATAAACAATTAAAACTCGGGGCGAGTTTAAATAGCCTAGGTTACACACAGTAAGTCTATGGGAGAAAATGGGCAGGTGAATCTGATTAACTTACGATTTTCACTTTTTTAAAGCACTAAATAATCATTTTGAAATACAATTTCTTTCAGGGCGTCATTTTTAGACCCTATCAAAGACAATGGTAGCATGGGGAATCATGTAGCTCAGATTTTTTGTAACTGTGGTAAATGTTAGCCAGTGTCTTTAACACCATCAATGAAGGTAAATGAGACACTGAATTTATGAATTGCTACTTTCCAAAAGGAAACCTGTGCACATAGCTCTTAAAAGGCCAAACATTGTGATGGTGAACAGACAAATTTCCTGCAATTTATGACAAAATTTGTCTTGGTTTATTTTATGGGACTTATTCTACAATGATTTTAGACACACATTATTTCTTACGATCCCATGATTGACAGCAACGACAGTATGTCCCTAAATGCGTAAGTCCATCAA
>JZLH01S0449858.1:0-14951 GCA_001188425.1 Eucidaris tribuloides
TTATAGGTGGGCCCCATGAATCCTCCATTAGGGTGTCTGTCCACCCCCCTCCCCATCCCGTCATAGTCCTTTTTTTTTTTTACTATACGCACCCACTCCTCTTGCGCCTGCAAAACGCTTTTTCGTCTTAGAACTTCAAAGTTTTCCAAACCGCTCGCTCGCTACGCTCGCTCGCGGAATTGCATTTTCACCACTAATGACATACATACAAACATATATTCACTTTTATAAAATAAGCCTATACATTAAAATGGTGATTTTTTTTTTATTACAAAATTATTGGATTGCGGGACATTTTAACACAAAAATAGAAAAAAACAACCCTTGAGAGGGGTACCCCTATCCCCGCCCCTATCAGATGCTTGGCGTTCGCAGCGCTTAAAATCGACCATCTGAAAATGCAATTTCGGCTGAGCGACTGGGTGCCCCCCCAATGAGCTGACCCACGGTACGCCACTGGTATGATGGATTAAATATACATTTGCTAAAACAAATCATCTTTTATCTCGCAGTTCCTTTGAATCATATATTTCATTTGTCTCTCTGTACCGGTAGATTTCCAGATTCCCTGAAAATTGCAAAAGTTAGTCCAGTTTTTAAAAAAAGATGACCCATCAGAAATAAAGAATTACCGTCCCATAATGTTACCAAGTATATCTAAAATACTCGAAAAGATTGTGTACAAACGATTATACTCCTTCTTACAAGATAATAATCTCTTAATTCCTAACCAGTTTGGTTGTAGGAAAGGTCATTCAACAAAATCATGCCATCATACAATAATTGTTACTATGTGATAAAATTATTGATTGCTTTACCGAAATAGGCATTTAAGGCTTCCGATACCATTGACCATAAATACTATTGTATAAATTAAGATCATATGGCGTGGGGGGGGGGGAGCATTATCTTGGTTCGGAAACTACTTACATAATAGACAACAATATAGTTTTTAATTCTAAAGAATCACAAAAACTAACAATCAAATGTGGTGTACCACAAGGTTCCATTTTGGGTCCCCTATTGTTTCTCATTTATGTCAACGATATAATAAATTCTTCAAAAACACTTATTCATATCCTCTTCGCGGATGATACAAATATCTTTCATTCCCATAAAAAACTTCGAAATCCTTATTACTACTTTAAACCAAGAATTGGCAAAATTCTCCACATGGTTTAAATGCAACAAATTGTCATTGAATGTAGAAAAAACTAATTGTATTTACTTTAGAACAACAAACTCACAAGATAAAAACTGCAATATACAAATAGACGGTCTTCCACTTCTCAAAAAACAATCTACAAAATTTTTAGGTGTAACTATTGATTCAAACTTATTATGGAGCGAACATATTCATAACATTCACAACTCAGTCTCAAGAAACATTGGAATATTATACAAACTTAAAGATCTACTTACTGAAAAATCTCTGTTAACTTTGTATAATGGATATACCCAACATTATGTACTGTAATATAGTACGGGGGAATTGTTCATTGACCAAAATAAACTCATTGTTACTTCTCCAAACACGAGCCTTATACGCATAATATCCCATTCAAATTATTTAGCAAATACAGAACCCCTATTTCACCGTTTTCAGACATTGAGAGTCAATGATATACATACTTTTCAAACCGGAATATTTATGTACTTATACTCTTAATCACCTCCCCCTGTTATTTCACAATACCTTCACATGTAATTCACATATCCACTCATATCCAACCTGTCATTCAGTTGATTATCATTTACAAAATCCGAAGCTTATACTAGCACAGAAATCGATAAGACATCATGATGGGCCTGATATCTGGAACTCCTTACCTGAAAATTTGAAACGATGCGCATCTTTATATTCGTTTAAAAAACATTCAAAAGACTACTCTTATCCAAATATAATCCCGACTAACGCATTTTCAATATTACGACCTTAAAATCTATTTGCTAATTTATACACATACCCGCCGGTATCAATGTGCATGCCCTGTTTCTATTTTTGTTTTCTAATTTTTCAAAAAAAAAAAACGCGTCTGCACACTCTTTTATACACATACACAATATACACACACATACACAATCACTTGCACACACACGCTTGCACACACACATGCATAAATGCACAATCATTTTATTCTCGTCAACTTTGTTCTTCCCTTCCTTTCTCTTTCTTTTTGTTGTTTTGTTTGCTTTTGTGTACATATGTTTTCGAGGCCTCCATCATTATCAAGCTTCAAGCCTATGGTGGGGGTCTAAGCATTTCTCTTTATTTACGTAAGAAATCGATATGTTTTCTTCTTAGTGAAATTCTTTCTGTATTCCACATATGTTTGCAGTCACGAAAACATTCTTGATTTGTAATTTGTTATATTGTTATATTTGAGAAATGCAAAATAAACTGAACTGAACTGAACTGAAGAATGTAGGACTAATCTTCTTACTCTATATGCCACCCGGGTCAAACGAATTGCGCCCCGCGCCCATCCCCTTCCCCACCTCCACCAAAACTTATTGACGCAATACTGTACACGTGAGGGAGCAGAGCGACCGAGCGATAGATTGTCTCTGCAATGTTCATCATAAAAAACGCAAATTCTTATGCATTTAAGTTTCGAATCCAGATTATTGATAAATGGTATTTTGACCCTATAATGGCCGCCCAAACTCAAATTTTATTTTCTATAACTTTTAGAAAATTAGAAAAATTGGAAAAAGATGCAGCCACACAAAGTGCAAAGGGATGTTTACACTGTGAATGCTATCAACATCTCCACCTTGGCACCTTGTGTCCTCTTCGAGACGAAAGTTAGCCACTGCAGCTCTCCATTTTCCTCTTTCTTCTGCTCGTCTTTTGGCATCGTCTATGATGTTACAGATATACATATCCGATGTCATCGCTCCATTTCATTCTCTGTCGTCTTTCTTATCTTGTTCCTTCAATACAGCCTTCCAGTAATAAATTAACGAAATATGCCCTGCACATTTCAGTTTGCGTTTCGCTGGAGATCTTGCAACAAGGTCGCCTGGGTACGGGTTTTTCCATCACTTCATTGTTAAAGGAATTTTCTTGTCTTTTTTTCCAGGGGCGGCGGAACCGGGGGGGGGGGGCCAAAAAAAAATCCGATAGGAAAAAAATGCCCTTTTTCAAAATGAAATGTGCCCTTTTTGAAGTGACACCTTTTTTTAAATCTATACGCATTTTTGTCCATGAATGCAATTTTCTTTTATTTATTATCTATTATATATTATGTTATAATTTTTTTCATTGATTTTCTTCTTTTTGTGGCCCCTAACGGGGCACGTTTACAGTACAGAGAAGACATAATTGGGTAAATTATGTTCAACGAACATTTTGTGCCTAAAAAGGGCATTGGCATCTCATCTTAATGCCCTCATCGGGGTAGCAAAATTAGGCCCTCCTATACTGTTCGCCCATTTCACTTAAAGGTAAAAAATGTCGTTTTTCTAAGTTAAATGTGCCTTCTCTTGGTTTGCACCCATACTGAGTGAAGTGAAACCCTTTTTGGAAATATACGCATATTCGTCACTGAAGGTGATTTTCTTTTATTTTTTGCCCCTGATGGGGCACGTCATAGAGTAAAGCAGGGGCGGCGGAACCGAAGGGGGGGGGGGCGAAGGGGGCGACTTGCCCCCAAAAATTTCGGATAGGGAAAAATGCCCCTTTTTCGAAATGAAATTTGCCCATTATGTTATGAAACTTTCTTCAATCTACTCATTTTTTGTCGATGAAGGTGATCCCCTTTTATTATTGTTATATTTTCTTCATGTTTCATTCCCTTTCTTTCTTGTTTGCCCCTGACGGGGCACGTACCGTACATTGTATTCAGTATACAGAGAAGACATAATTGGGTAAATTATGTTCAATAAACATTTTGTGCAGAAAAAGGGCATAGCATCTCATCTTAATGCCCTCATGGGGTAGCAAAATTAGGCCTTCCTACTGTTTGCCCCACTACCCACCCCCCATTTCGCTTGAAGGCAAATGATGTCATTTTTCTAAGTTTAATGTGCCCTCTTTTGGTTTGTACCCATACTGAGTGAAGTGGAACCTTTTTTAAGGCGCATTCGTCACTGAAGGTGATTTTCTTTTATTTTTGTTATTGTTTATTCCATGTAATTTTGCCCCTGACGCACATCGTAGACTAAAGAGAATACTTTCAACGAAGAGGTACATTATGTGCCTAAAAGGGGCATTTTGGCCTCTTCCGTGCCCTCGGGGGTGGCAAAAATTGGGCCCTCTCCATCTTTTTCCTTGAAAACATGGCTCTATTTTATGCGCTCTTCAAGCGATAACAAAGTGTCTTTCGTGAGGGAACTTTCCGACGGTCGCCTTTACTTCTCTTCAACAAAGAAAATCACTTCTTAAAGCCACTGTATAACAGTGTTTCCAGTTTAAAAAATCTGAGCTGCATGATTCCCCATGTTACCAGTGTCTCTGACATGGTCTAAAAATGAAGCCCTGAAAAAATTGCAGTTTAAAACAATCAGAAAAAAGTGCTTTAAAAAAGTAAAAATCATTGAGAGACCATTCCAGCTTTCCCCCATAGACTGCTGTGTTGCAGAATTTCCTATTGCCCGATAGGAAATTAATGTGCCAGTTTGAATCTGCACATATTGTACTAGTGACAGCATAACTGTCCAAACTTTTGTGTTCTAAGGTGTTTATTTGTCCATCCAAAGACTACTAGATATGTCAGAAAGCAAGGTTTGACAATTTTTTTAAATAAGGCTTCCACACTGTTATATAGAATCTTTAAGGAGAAGAATGCCCCCTTTTCTTTAACAGAACTTCGCGTATTCGGAAAGTGCATCATGACTGCGTAATTCATAACGAAACTATGTGTTTTATCATCTCTGCCAGTGTTTGCTCGTTGATTCTTATGGATCCGTATATTATTGATTATGTTCTTCATCTGTTTAACACACTGTAGGCCCTAAAGAATTTTGAGTTGTATAGCGCCAGAATAGACCGCAAAGCGAGTTTTACAATTTAAAATTTCCAAATTTTCCCAGACCGCTTGCTCGCTACGCTCGCTCGCGGAGTAGATATACATTATTTCACGTTTTAATGATCAGAAGTCCCATTCAAAAGGGTTTTGCTCAAATTACATTACCGCGAAGAAACAGTTACTTTAAAGAGAAAAGTTTGATTTAGACAGATGTTCTTCATCTTTTTAAAACACTACAAAAAATTCAGAGCTGTAATTAGCGCCAGAATAGACCACAAAGCGAGTTTTACAATTTAAAATTTCTAAATTTTCTCTCAAAAAAAAAAAAAAACAGGCAACCGCAAGCAGTAAACCTAATCTGATGTGAAAATATCATGCATGCGCCTAATGCCCCTTTTGACATATAAGTGCCCTTTTTTGGCTTTGCCCCCCCCAAACGAAATACGTTCGCCGCCCCTGCCGTAACACAAAGATTTCAGCCGTTTGATAATTTACCATGGGTATGTGATACATATAGATACACCGTATAAATTGTAGTACTATATGTTGCCATGGTAACAATCTATAGGACGCAAGCTCACGAGAGAAAAGGCCGGGTGTTTTAAAATGTCACTGATATTCGAAGAAAACAGGATGAAAAGTTTAAATTATTTAGTTTTCACTTTCACGACACTACCTCCGTTTATACCCGAATTACAGTTGTTGCATAAACTTTCAAGTAGCAATAGAAGGGACACTCCTATCATCCCTAGTTTAAAGAGTAAGGGGGGGGGGGGGGTCCATGGTGTCCACATTCTGGTCCAAACTGTCTCGGTTGCAATTATCGAATTGTCGAATTGTCTTTGGCCGAGTTGAAAAAGTACCGTTGGTCGAATCGTCTTGGATGCAATTTAAGTCAAGTGGGATGGGTTATCGGATGGGTACCCGGAAATGAATTTAGCAGTGTTTACATTATGATGTTTAACCAAAAAAGTTATTTCAGCAGTGCAAATCATTAATCAGTTAGCATTTTTAATGATAATTGTGTAAGTTATTGATATTACGTATATTGATGTAAATATATATTCATATAATATACTTTTGCCCTCTTTAATCATTATTGTAGCATTATTGGCAACTACCCTAAAATACACCATGCCCTCATTACAACAACAGTAAAATGACGTGGATGGGGAATTGAGCGAGCCATCCGTACGTACGTGTACGGGCACGGTACAGGTGTATACAGTGCTAGTGCAGGCTACAGCTGCTGCAGCTGGCAATCCGAAATTCGCAATACAAAATTACAAATACAAATATACACACTCGAATTGATACAAACTGGGGTTGATCGAGAACACGCCTCTCATCTCAGACAGCGACGGTTATCGATGACGGCAACTTGAAATTTTGAATGTGAGTAGATCTAATGATGATGATTTAAAAAACTGCTGCAGTTCAGAGTTCTGACGAGTAACGACTAGTCTAACGTTAATTTAAGCTGGCAGCCGTAACGGCGCTGCCTATCATGCCTTACTAGACAGACATGCATGTAAATTAAGCCTAACGTTACAAATATACAACAGTCATGACAGTGTTTAGTTATTTGTCAGTAGATCTATTTAGTATACAAGCTCCGTGCCTGCCGGCAGCGGATGCAACTGTACCATTTGATTTCGTGGTTTGCGGACACCGGTCGATGTGAGTTGTTGATGCGCGGGCTTCTCTCCACATCACGTTGACATGTTTTTTATGGTTATGATAATGATATATATGTTTTCATCATTTAAGGATTCAATTAAAAACAATGGTTCTACTCACAAATCCGGGTTTTGTTGTGCTTTTGTATCCACTGCCCGTTGTATTAGCTCGGGGTCGCTCGCAGTGGTTCTGGAAATGTAATCGGCGACGCGTGGGCACAGAACGTGGATTTGCGAAGCTGCCTTTTTGAATCCGTGGCGAATTTTATTCCAGTGCCATAAGGGCGAAAACCCCAATCAAGCCGAACTCATATGATCTAAGGAGGCAGGTGATGAGAGCGCCATCCACAAGTGCAATGTGAGGTTGTCCTTAAATTGTCCGTTAAGTATTCCAATCTGTAAATGATTAAAGAGACATGAGGACCTACGCGCGTACGAAGGTATAGGCAACGCCTATGCTTCGCACGGCGTCTGGACAGGCTAATCTATTATAGGCTGTAACATTAACGTTAGATCTACTCGTAGTAACGCCAAACTTATGTTAAGTGTAACGTTAATCCTAGCTAAGTAAGAGTAAGAGAATGGAACCCAGACTAGACCGAAGGCTTCGACCTCTGTATGGCGTCCGTGGTCGTTTTTCAGTACTTCTCCGACGATCTTGACAGGTATTTTACATGTATCTATGGGGATACGCGCCCTACAGAGTCCGAATGCTGTGGCGTTTTGTACACACTGGTCTTTCTACCTCAGACTCCACAGAATCTGTTGACTCCCGAACGGACGGAAAATATCCGATTTTACACCATTCCTAACACTTACGAGAGTGAAAAATCACTTCTACTACCCACCCTGGTCATGCCAATCCTGATTCCATCCTTATTTCGTCGTCAAAATAGTTAAAACCGCGAAAAAATCACCGAGAAAGTGTTCCTTGAGTCTCGTACGCGATTTGTTATAGGTGGGCCCCTGGAATCCTTCCATTAGGGTGGTCTGTCCACCCCCTCCATCCCGTCATAGGTCCTTTTTTTTTTTTACTTATTACGCACCCCTCTTTGCGCCTGCAAAACGCTTTTTGTCTTAGAACTCAAAGTTTTCCAACGCTCCGCTCGCTACGGCTCGCTGCGGAATTGTTTTCCCATAATGACATAGATACAAAATATATTCACTTTTATAATAAGCCTATAATTAAATGGGTGATTTTTTTTTTATTTTACAAATTATGGATTGCGGGACTTTTACACAAAATATGAAAAACACCTTGAGGGGGTACCATATCCGCCCCTATTCAGATGCTGCGTTGCCGCAGCGCTTAATCGACATCTGAATATGCTTTCGGTCTGAGGAATGGTGTGCCCCAATGAGCTGACCACGGTAGCATGCCGGTATGATGGATTTAAATATACATTTGCCTAAACATAATTTTTTATCTCGTCAGTTCCTTTTGAATAATATATTTCATTTGTCTCTCTGTACGGTTAGATTTCCAGATTCTGAATGCAAAGTTAGTCCGTTTTAAAAAGATGACCATCTAGAATGAAAAGATTACATCGTCCATAATGTTACAGTTGATCTAAATAGCTCGAAAAAGATTGTGTACAAATGATTAACTCCTCATCTTACAAGATAATAATCTCTTAATTCCTACAGTTTGGTTTGTGGAAAAGCGTCAATTCAACAAATATGCATATACATAATTGTTTCTATGGATAAAATTTTGATTGCTTTACCGTAAATGGGATTTAAGGCTTCCGATTACCAATTGACATAAATCTATTGTATAATTAAGATCATATTGGCGTGGGGGGGCGGGAGCATTATCTTGGTATCGGAAACTACTTTAACATATAGAACAACAATTAGTTTTATTTCTAAGAATGCAAAAAACTTAAGCTCAAATGTGGTGCTACCCAAGGTTCCTTTTGGCCGGGGTCCACCCTATTGTTTCTCATTGTATGTCAACGATTAATAAATTCTTCAAAACACTTATTCATATCCTCTTCGCGGATGTTCAATATTTCATTCCATAAAAACGTCGAAATCCTTATTATACCTTTAAACAAGAATTGGCCAATTCTCCATGTGTTTAATGCAACAAATTGTCATTGAATGTAGAAATAAGATTTACTTTGACAAATCCAAGATAAACTGCCAATTATACAATTAGTACGGTCTTCCACTTCTCAAAACAATTACAAATTTTGGTTAACTATTGTGATGTCAAACTTTATTTGGAGGAAATATTATACATCACAACTCAGTCTCAGAAAATTGGAATATGTATTACAAACTTATAAGCTTATTACTGAAAATCTTGTTACTTTGTATATGGATTATACAAATTTGTACTGTAAGTATGTAGGGGATTGTTATTGACAAATATCATTGTTTTCTCCAAACACGAGCCTTATACGATATATCCCATTCAAATCTATTGCAAATTAAGACCCCTATCTTCCGTTTTTCAGAATTGAGAGTCAATGATTTACTACTTTTCAAACGGATATTTATGTCTTATAATCTTATACGCTCCCTGTTATTTCACAATCCTTCACATTGTAATTCCTACTCCATCTCATTATCACTGTCATTAGTTGATTTTTTACAAAATCCGAAGTGTATACTAGCACAGAAATCGATAAGAATCAATATTCAAGGGGCTGATATCTGGAATCTTACCTGAAATTTGAACGTGCGCATTTTATATTCGTTTTAAAACATTCAAAGACTACTCTTTTTATCCAAGTATATCCGACTAAACGCCATTTTCGATATTACGGACCTTAAAATCTATTTGCTAATTTAAATAATACCGCCGGTATCAATGTTGCATGCCTGTTTTCTTTTGTTTCTAATTTTTACAAAAAAAAAAAACGCTGTCTGCCCACTTTTTATACACATACACAATATACACACACATACATCTTGCACACACACGCTTGCCACAACATGCATAAATGCAAATCATTTTTGTCGTCAACTTTGTGTCTTCTTCCTTTCTCTTTCTTGTTGTTGTTTGCTTTTGTGTACATATGTTTCTCGAGGCCTCTCATTATCAAGCTTCAAGCTATGGTGGGGTCTAGATTTGATTCTTTATTAGAGTTAAGAAATCGTTTGTTTTCGTTCTTAGATGAATTCTTTCTGTCTTCAACTATGTTTGCAGTCAACGAAAAACATTTTAGTTTATTTGTTATATTGTTATATTATGATGAATGCAAATAATGAACTGTGAACTGAACTGAAGATGTAGGACTATTCTTATTACTCTATATGCCACGCGGGGTCAAAACGAATTTGCGCCCGCGCCCATCCCTTCCCACTCACCAAACTTATTGACGCAATATGTACGTTGAGGGTAGCGAGCGACTGAGCGATGTTGTCTTCTGCAATGTTCATCATAAAAACGAGATTCTTTGATTAGTTTGAATCCAGATTATTGATAAGATGGTATTTTGACTATAATGGCCGCCCAAACTCACTGTTTATTTTCTTACTTTTAGAATTAGAAAATTGGAGAAAGATGCGCCACAAAGTGCAATAGGGATGTTTAACTGTGATAGCTTACATTCTCACCTTGGACTTGTGTCTCTTCGAGCGAAAGTTAGCCACTTGCCAGCTCTCCATTTTCCTCTTTCTTTGCTCGTCTTTTGGCCAATCGTCGTATGATGTTTTACAGATATACATTATCCGAACCCGATGTCTCGCTCCATTATGTCTTGTCGTTTTCTTTTTGTTCCTTCAATACAGCTCCAAGTAAATAAATTAACGAATATGCCTGCCATTTCGTTTGGTTTTGGCTGGGGAGATCTCTGCAACAAAGGTCGCCTGCGGCTAGGGTTTTTCCATCACTTCTTGTTAAGGGATTTTCTTGTCTTTTTTTTCAGGGCGGCGGAACGGGGGGGGGGCAAAAATCCGATTAGGAAATGCCTTTTCAAATGAATGTGCCTTTTGAAGTGACACCTTTTTTAATATTATACGCATTTTGTGTCCTGAATGCAATTTTCTTTTATTTATTTCTATTATTTATGTTTATAATTTTTTTCATTGATTTTCTTCTTTTGTGGCCTACGGGGCACGTTTACAGTACAGTAGAAGACATAATTGGGTAAATTAGTTCACGAACTTTGTGAACTAAAAAGGATTGGCATCTTCTTCTTATGCCCTCACGGGTAGCAAAATTAGGCCCTCCTATCTGTTCGCCATTTCCTTAAAGGTATAAAAAATGTCGTTTTTTTCTAGTAATTGTGCTTCTCTTGGTTTGCACCATACTGGAGTGAGTGAAACCCTTTTTAGGAATATACGCATATTCAGTCACTGAGGGTGTTTTCTTTTATTATTTTGCCCTGATGGGGGACGTCATTAGGTAAAGCAGGGGCGGCGGAACCGAAGGGGGGGGAGGGGCAGGGGACTTGCCCCAAAAAATTTCGGATAGGGAATTGCTTTTTCGAAATGAATTTGCCATTATGTTATGAACTTTCTTCTCTCTCATTTTTGTCGATGAAGGGTGTCCCCTTTTATTATTGTTATATTTTCTTCATGTTTCATTCCTTTCTTTCTTGTTTGCCTGAGGCGCAGTAAGTAATATGTATTCAGTATAAGAGAGACATAATGGGTAATTATGTTCAATAACATTTTGCAGAAAGGGCATGATCTCATCCTTACATCCTCATGGGCGTAAGCAAATTTAGGCCTTCACCTAATGTTGTGCCCCACTACCCACCCCATTTCGCTGAAGGAATGATGTCATTTTTTAGTTTAATGTTGCCTTTTTGGTTTGTACCTACTGTTGAAGTAGGACTTTTTAAGGCGCTTTCGTCACTGAAGGTTGATTTTCTTTTATTTTTGTTATTGTTTCTCCATGTAATTTTGCCCTGACGACATCGAATAGATAAAGAGATAATTTCAACGAAGAGGTAATTATGTGCCTAAAGGGCATTTTGGCCTTTCCGTGCCTCGGCCGGTTGGCCTAATAATTGGGCCTCTCCATCTTTTCTTGAACATGGCTCTATTTTATGCGCTTCTTCAAGCGATAACAAAGTGATCTTTCGCTGAGGAACTTTCGACGGTTCGCCTTTACTTCATCTTCAACAAAGAAAGATCACTTCTTGTTAAGCCATGTATACAGTGTTTCAGTTTAAAAATCTGAGCTGATGTTTCCCCATGTTACAGTGTCTATGAATGGTATAACTGAAGCCTGAAATTGCAGTTAAAACATCAGAAAAGTGCTTTAAAAAAGTAAAATCATTGAGAGCCATTCCAGCTTTCCCATAGGACTGCTGTGTTGCAGAATTTCCTATTGACGATAGGACTTAATGTGCCAGTCTTGAATCTGCAATATTGTCACTAGTGAAGCCATAAACTGTCAATTTTGTGTTCTAGGCTGTTTATTTGTCCAGTCCAAAGACTACGTAGATATTGTAGAAGCAAGAGGTTTGACATGTTTTAATAAGGTTCACACTGTTATATAGATCTTTAAGGGAGAAGAATTGCCCTTTTTTAACGACTTCGCGTATTCGGAAGTGCTATCATGGCCTGGTTAATCATAACGAACTAATGTGTTTTATATCTCTGCAGTGTTTTGTCGTTGATTTTATGGATCGTTAATATGTATTGATTTGTTCTTTTCATCCTGTTTAAACATGTGGCCTAAAGAATTTTGAGTTGTATAGCGCCAGATTAGACCGCAGAAGCGATTTTTACATTTAAATTCCATTTTCCAGACCGCTTGCTCGCTTACGCTCGCTCGCGGAGTAGATATAATTATTTCACGTTTGTAATGATCAGGAAGTCCCTTCAAAGGCCGGTTTTGCTCAAATTACATTACGCCGAGAAACAGTTCCTTTAAAGAGAAAAGTTTGATTTAGCGACAGATGTTTTCATCTTTTTAAACACTACAAAATTCGAGCTGTAATTAGCGCCAGAATAGACACAAGCGATGTATTTACATTTAAAATTTCTTAATTTTCTCAAAAAAAAAAAAAAAAACGCAACGCAGCAGAAACTAATCTGATGTGATATCATGCATGCGCCTATGCCCCTTTTGACATATAAGTTGCCCTTTTTTGGCTTTCCCCCCCAAACCGAAATACGTTCAGCCCGCCCCGTGAGTAACACAAGATTCTCCAGCCGTTGGATTAACTTTACATGGGTATGTGATACATATAGATACACCGATATTAAATGTCAGTATATATGTTTGCATGGTAACAATCTATGACCGAAGCTCACGAGCATGAAAAGGCCGGGTGTTTTAAATGTACTGATTTCGAAAGAACAGGTATTTGGAAAAGTATTAATCTATTTAGTTTCCTTCACTGACTACGCGTTTTATCCCGAATTACAGTTGTTGATTAAACTTTCAGTAGCAAGAGAAGGGACACTCCGTATCATCCCTAGTTTAAGATAAGCCGGGGGGGGGGGCGAGGTCCCATGGTGTCCACATTCTGCTATGGTCCAAACTGTCTCGGGTTGCAATTATCGAATTGGTTCGATTGTCTTTGGCGAGTTGAAAAGTACGCTTCGGTCGAATCGTCTTGGATGCCATTTAAGTCAGGTGGAGATGGGGTTCGGATGGAGTACCGAATGATGAATTGGCAGTGTTTACATTTGTGGTTAACCAAAAAGTTATTTTCAGCAGCTGCAATATTAATTCGTTAGCATTTTTAATGATAATTGTGGTTAGTATTGTATTAGTATATTTTGATGTAAATATCTATTCATTATATTTGGCCCTCGTTTATTCTTATGCTAGCATTATTGGCAACTACCCTAAATACAGACCCATGCATCATTACAACAACAGTATAATGACGTGGATGGGGATTAGAGGCGAGCATCCGTCGCGTAGTGTACGGGCAACGGTAAGGTGTATACAGTCTAGTGCAGGTACAGACTGCTGCAGCTTGGCAATCCGAAATCGCAATTTAAAATTTAAAATACAAATATACCCACTCGAATTGTACAAATGGCGGTGATCGAGAACACGCTCATGCTCAGCAGCGCGAGTTATCGATGACGGCACTTGAAATTTTGAATGTTGAGTAGATCTAATGTGTGATTTATAACTGCTGACAGTCAGAGTTTGACGAGTACGACTAGTCTAACGTTAATTTAAGCTCGGCAGCCGTACGGCGCTGCCTTCTGCATTTAGACAGGACATGATGTAATTAAGCTAACGTTACAAATCTCAACAGTATGACAGTGTTTAGTTATTTGTCAGTAGATCTATTTAGTATACAAGCTCCGTGCCTGCCGGCAGCGGATGCAACTGTACCATTTGATTTCGTGGTTTGCGGACACCGGTCGATGTGAGTTGTTGATGCGCGGGCTTCTCTCCACATCACGTTGACATGTTTTTTATGGTTATGATAATGATATATATGTTTTCATCATTTAAGGATTCAATTAAAAACAATGGTTCTACTCACAAATCCGGGTTTTGTTGTGCTTTTGTATCCACTGCCCGTTGTATTAGCTCGGGGTCGCTCGCAGTGGTTCTGGAAATGTAATCGGCGACGCGTGGGCACAGAACGTGGATTTGCGAAGCTGCCTTTTTGAATCCGTGGCGAATTTTATTCCAGTGCCATAAGGGCGAAAACCCCAATCAAGCCGAACTCATATGATCTAAGGAGGCAGGTGATGAGAGCGCCATCCACAAGTGCAATGTGAGGTTGTCCTTAAATTGTCCGTTAAGTATTCCAATCTGTAAATGATTAAAGAGACATGAGGACCTACGCGCGTACGAAGGTATAGGCAACGCCTATGCTTCGCACGGGTTGGACAGGCTAATCTATTATAGGCTGTACATTACGTTAGATCTACTCGTCGTACGCAAATTATGTTAAGTGTAGTTAATCCTAGCTAAGTAAGAGTAGGAGACTGGCGATAGACGAGGCTTCGACCTCTTGTATGGGTCCGTGGTGTTTTTCAGTACTTCTCGACGATTTGACAGGTTATTTTACATGTATCTATGGCGGTACGCGCCTACAGAGTCGATGCGTGGTGGCGTTTGGTACACCTGGTCTTTCTACCTCGATCACAGATCTGTTGACTCGAACGGACGGAAATATCGATTTTACAACATTCTATTCAGAGATTGAAATCACTTCTAATACCCACCCTGGTCATGCCCATCCTGCATTCCAGTCATTATTGTCGTGTCAAAATAGTTAAGAACCGCGAAAAAATCACGAGAAGTGTTCCTTGAGTCTGTAGCGATTTGGTTCGCTGGATGCCAAAGACTAGCGTCTAGACTACGTTATAGCTACGTATTAACTATTAATTGGGCATCAGCGATATCGCA
>JZLH01S0449869.1:0-13726 GCA_001188425.1 Eucidaris tribuloides
GAAATGGCAAAGAGCCCCCATGAATTGCCATAGGGTGTTATAGAAAAGAGTATCTGGAACATGGAAAGTAGCCCCCAAAGGAAAATTTTATTTTTTTCCCTTGCCTTACACAAGACTAATTATTTGACTATTTTTCTCCATGCTATAAACTGAGCTACATTACAGTACAATCAACTGAGTACAGTACATGTAGTTGCATGGAGAAGTGACCATGAATAGGAGGGAATCAACAAACTATGGTTAGAAGTTCATAACCAAAACAGGGGAGAACAAAAAAAACAAAAGAGCTGTCCTATTTCATTATAGTTATGATAGATGAAAATCTTGAAGAAATAATGAAAAAATAAACACTTAGGAGGTTTTTTCCGTTTCCTCCGAAAAAGCGGAAAAAGTGGTAAAAACCGGCGGAAAAAACCGCCTGCGGAAGAAACTGCCAACCCTGCTAACCTTTAAGATCGCAACTGCTGATCTATAATTTTAACAAACATGTCAGAAAAAATGAACCAGGATTCGAACCCCTCATCTATATAATCCCTTTCATTCATTTATGCAGTTTGTTGTTTACTGGAGCTCTGTAACACTAAATACTAATCATATTAATTAGGACAGCCTTTTCAATACCACACTTGTTGCTAATTTAAATCATGAGCAGTGACTCTGGTGGAAAAAACTTTGACATTTGAGTCAAAACATTTTTGTTCTCTTAGTTTTATATAATCATATAAGTTGTAAAGTGCATTGATCATTTGCGAAATTGGAAATGCGCTATATAAGAATCAATTGTATGTATGTATGTGTCATTGTACTATAAACAAGTATGTTCATCTCCAACAGCTGCGTTACAGAGTGTCTTCCCACAGACTGAACTTGGAACCTTCATGTCACTGGTCAAGCGGGACAAGGAGCGACAACTGGTCGAGTTGACCCACATCGTGACGGGCATCCGTCTCTTCAACAAGGAATGTGGCAAAGGAGGGGAAGGCATAGATGACTGTGAGTGTTTTAGTTTATGGGAATGTTTTTTTCCATTTGTTTTATTGGTAAATCAATACATAAAATGAAACAATCAGTTTAAAAAGAAAAAGAAAAGGCAGCATTACCAAAGTGATAACAAGTAGGTCTAGATGTACTTTCCATTCAAGTCTAAGTGCTATGGATTTCACTCATACTAAACAAAAATAAAAGCAGTCACCCTGTCTCATACTTATTTTTACCAGTATATAACAAGTATGATACACAAACATGTAAACTGGATATGTTTTGTTTTTTTACAAGTAAAATTCACAAAGGGGTCAATAACAATGTATACCATTAGTGTTACCATGATCAATTAAGAAGAAAATAATTATAGGATGGAAGGTACCATTTCTTGCATACCACCACCACAGCAGGCATGGGCCAATGCCATAACACACTCTATTCTACAGACTTAACAAAAAGATGTTTCATGACAGTAATTAACTGCTAATAACATGTAAATGTAAATGAGAATAAACTGAATCACTCAAGTTTACCTACGGTGTGGTTCTTGCATAATGGCGTCTTACAGTGACTGAGGCAATACAGGAGGTATAAAATGACTTTGTTGGGTTAAAAAATCAGTCTGCTGTGGCTGGGGGGGGGCGGGGGGGGAGAATCGGTATACAAGTAAGGGATACGATTATGTTACTTTTGTTTAAACACAGTGGTTTTTTTAAAATATAAGATAGAATAAAATTGTCCCCAAAATTTGACATTTAATGCACTGCATTTCTCGCTCTCCAATGCTGACTAAACTTAGTCACGATGTTTGTTCATGATCACAGTGCCAGCATTGTGAATGAACAGTCCAGCAGCCACCCAGAATGTGGACTACAGCAATTCAGAATCCCGTGTAATTACCGCTTCAAGTACAGGTAGGTCAGGGTCAAGCGCATGAAAACACAAGGTTCAGACATTTTGACTCTGACCGTACTTTAGCATGTCTATCAAAATAATGTCTAAATTACAGTGACATACAAATCGGCAACACAGAACGTAACATAAAACTGAAGGATTAGTAAAAACAAAAAATGCTAGATGAATTTAGTGCAAAATTTGCTGTACAAAACTTCAAAATTGTGGTATAATAATGTAGTAAAAATGTTTTCAACTCACATCGAACTAATATGCCGCAAATAAACAGAAGCAACGGTACGGGTAACTGACTAGTACAAATTTTCCCAAGACTTGAGGCACAAAGAGCTCCATCCGTGATGGGTGCCCCAATTTCATGCCTTGTCAACAGATTAGCTATTAAAAAAAAAAAATGGAGTGAAAGATAAACCAGACACTTCCTGCCGATTGAATAATGTCAGTGATTGACAGTCAAGAAACATACCAAGAATCCCATCTTTTTGCCTTTTTAGGGACTTGTGCCAGCGATAATTTGTGCATGTTAAGTCCGTTGGGGTGGTCGTTCGCCACACGGCCCTGTCTCCACCCGTGTCCAACACCTCAGAAATTGCCACCCTGAACCGGCGTAACTATACTAACCAAATTATGCTAACCCTAATGGTCTGCTAACACATCAGAAAGTGCTACCCTAAGTGGCGATGACTCCAAGGAAATCCATATATCTCTGACACCCTAGTGGCGTGACAGGACTCACTAATTCTGATACCTAAAGTGGCGTAAACAGTGAAATCAACTAATTGAATACCTACCAGGTCTTTTCTATCTAAACATTATGCTACAATCCGTGCAACCCGCAAGAGGCTGCACTTAACAATTCCATAATAATTCTTCTGAATCGTCAAATGGTTCATGCGTTGGAGATGTGGGTATAGATCACAAAAAGAGTTTGTAGCGCCGCCTAGAATGGCCGTGACATGGTGAGAAAGAAGGGTACCTAGAGTAGCGAAAGCCTAGCCCTTTTTCGCAGAAATGACGATTGACGTGCCGGGAGCGGTGGAAAAGGGACCTTTCGAGCGTTCCTGGCTGTGGGTGCGTAGCAGGCCGGCTGTTGGGGGTGAGAGCGGACCCCGACCCACCCCCTCCCCCCCCCCCCCCCCCCCGGTTATTATCGTATTGTGTGTTCTTCTCAAGAACTATACAAAGTGGCATATCTTAGTAGGGGTGACTTGCGGTTGTCAGGATCTTGCCAGTGCAGGAACGTCTGATTCATTGAATGATCCATGGCGTGCTGTATTGCTCAGCAAACTGTGATCTTGTCTGCAAATCATAGGCAACTTTAACATCTGCACTTAAATTTAAAAAATCTGATTACTTATTTTTGAATTATATTGGTAACAATGATAAAGGAAGTAGGGCATTTCATTTATCACCTTTTACTAAATGCAAGAGTTATTAAATCTTTGAAACCCATCATTTTTTAATACCAATAATGTAACAAAACTGTTAACATGTTTTTCCATGTTTCATCTCCTTCTCGACAGCTCTGATTGAGCGTATGATTGCCGGAGAAGTCACAGATGGACCATCCGTACAGGCCTTGAAGGATGCCCTTATCAATGTCAGGCAGCATGAGTCTTTCCTCAGAATCATACTTGTAAGTATGACAATAAACATGTAGACAGAACATGTATTAAGGCAAATACAACATTAGGCTTTTTGAGATGGAATTTACATGACTGTACCAGGAAAGTTAAGGAAATGACATACAAGACTCTCATTAGACCAATACTTGACTACTGTTCAACAGTTTGGGATCCCCACACACAAGTCATAATAGACAGATTGGAGGCAGTTTAAAACAGAGCGGCGCGTTTTGTCATGGGAGATTATTCTAGGTACAGCAGCGTCACTGCCATGAAGCAGAAGCTGGGCTGGGAACCACTGCAACTGCGCTGTAAAGTAGATCGAATTACAACATTCCACGATGCGCTTGCGGGTCGCCTATCCATTCCAGTGCGAAAAGCTCTGCGTCCGGTCCGAAGGGTTCTGCGGAATTCACCTTCTACAAGTATCATCCCAATCGCTGCAAATAAAAACTGTTACAAGTATTCAATCATACCAAGAACCATCCGAGAGTGGAATGCGTTGCCATCAGCAGTCTTAGATATTCAAAACAAGGACACATTCAAAACAGCAGTTCTCCACAGCATCCAGGAGCAAAGCATCTAACTTCAACTTCTCTCGCAGCGCTTTTAACATCTGCACACCCCCTGTCCGGTTGGTCCCTGCATTGGGGCGTTGGACAGTATTCTTGAAGAAGAAGAAGAAGCAGCAGTAATTTTCAGATTTGTGGGGGTTAGAAGGGGGGTGGGGAGGCGGGGGGAATGTGAATTATGATGGTTTGGGCCATCAAGGTTAATTGACAGAATTATGCACAATCCTCAATTTGTATCAAAATAATTCTAGAATTAAGTACAGTGTTTAAGGTGTCAGTTTTCAAAATTTTGTAATCAAATAAACACTACACAAAAAGTAAGTTCCCCCTTGTTCAAAATACCATAACTTTTTAATGAAATAAGTTTTAGCAAAATTACTTGGCAGGAACATTTCCACACTCCTTGACTAACGTCTGGGTGAAAATAAGATTAATCCGTCAAGCCATGCATGAGTGAGCATGAATTGAAGGCAAAAATGCCACTTTTCAAAAGTCACAGGAGTCATCTGTTATGCCAAAATAATGGTAAATAATGGTATTTTTGCTTTATTTATAAAGTGTGATCACTGAACCCTGACATGGTTACAACCTCTTTTGTCCATACAACGTGTAAAGATACAATTTGCTGAAAAATATCGGATTTCAATTTTTTTAATAAACTTAATGGATTTTACAATTTCAAAATTGAGGATGGATGGAAATTGTTAAATTGAGCTCACTGAAGCGTAAATATGCGAAAAGTGCCAAAAGAATTGTTAGGGGGTCAAACGATAGCTGATTAACATAAATAGCGCTTAATCATTCAACAGAAACAGAATTTGTCAAAATCGTGCATCACAAATCCCTCATAATGTCCCTTGTGACTTTTGAAAAGTGACATTTTTGCCTTTATTACGTGCTCACTCATGCATAACTTGACGGATCAACCACATTTTCACACAGAAGTTAGTCAATGAGTGCAGAAACACTCCTGCCAAATTATTCTGCTCAAAACCATTTTGTTAAAAAGTTATGGAGTTTTCAAAAAGGGGGAACTTATTTTTTGTGTGGTGTTTAGTTCCTCTTTGACAAGACATGAAAGACAAGAACTATCAGAAGATGATGTGAAAGGCAAATTTGTTGTATGATTTTTTTTATAGATTCTATTTCTATCATGATCACATTTTAATTGGATACTGTTAAGCATGCTCTTTTCTCTAAAACCACTAAAATTCAGGACAATTCCTTCCAGCTTGGATATACATTCCACTCCAAGTAAATTGGTTCTTGTAAAGTCATTGGACTCTTACCAAACCTGCCAGTTCATTTACAGTTTGTTACACATTTACACATGTACATGCTTGCATTCTTGTTTGGCATGTGCTGGGTTGATCAGCCAAGTGTATGATATCTACTATTTGCGTAATGCATTACGAAAAACTGGATTGTTGTCTCTAGAAAGTGTTGTAAGTCGTGAATCTCCCCCCCCCCCAAAAAAAAAAAAAAACTCACTTGACATTTTAATGTGTCCATACTGTAAAATTAAAAATTTTCATGAGCATTTAATTTTTATGAATTTTCTTGATGAGTCGAGATTCGCAAAAGTAAAAACACCTTTCTGAACGCGTATACTTGGTCAGCAATTCGTGCATGCGAACTGGCCGACCACTCCTATTTGTGAAAGTTTCAAGTCGTGAAAGTTGAGTATTTTACAATATTCCTTTTCCATCCCTAGAATGACGTGATCAGCTGTGCCCAGCAGGTGGAGATGCTGGAGGCCCAGCTAGGAGCCAGGCTGGAGCAGCTCCAGGCCACTGTCCAGTCCAAGACTGCTGTCCCCACCGCACAAGTTTATGTAAGTCATCCTAGCAGTGTTGTAGTCGAGTCCAGACTGATTTCAGTTTGTAGTGGACTTGGACTAGGACTTGATGTCAAGTCCCTATGTAAAATGAATAGCAAGGTTTTATTTAATTGCGGATTCGGACTCGGAACTTATGGACTTGACTCCAACATTGCAACCTGGCGTCCTTTTTATGCCTCTGCAACGAAGTTGCCGGAGGCATTATATTTTCGGGTTGTCCGTCCGTCTGTCCGTCCTTCCATCCGTCCATTGCTGGATCTCGTTACCGCCAGTGTTGTATCCAAGGCCAGCTCACCCGAGGTCAAGGACGAGGCCAAGGCCAGGGGTCTAAAAAGGCCGAGGCCGAGGACAAGGCCAAGGATTTTTCTCCAAGGACAAGGACAAGGCCAAGGCCAAAGAGGCCAAGGCCAGACCAAGGCCAGACATTAGGCAGGATCAAGCACAATCTCAACAGAAAATATGTCATTTCATGTTCTTTACTGAAGGTTTCCTCGTTTGTGTTGATTCTTATTGTTTAATCTCACGTTATGACCCCTCAACTCTCCATACAACATACGCATACACTTATAATCATAGACATTACTGGAGCTCTCCTCATTCTCATTGGTGAACTGTGTGTAGGCCTACTTGTCCTATCAATGTATGACTATGCCTTATTTGAAAACCACACCCAGCCCTAATGACAACGTTGGCTTTCACAGTGCACTTTCATTGCTATACCGAGTGTCCCAGAAAAAATGATACAGTTTTAAAATGGCCCCCAAATAAACATTATTTCAAATTTTTGATAGATACTTGTATAATATGGAAAGCTGAAAATCTCTTCTTTCATATGACACCAAAAGGTCTGAAATTGGTTCATGCTTGAGTGAGCACGACCTGCAAATTAGGAATTGGCTATTCACTTTAACAACAGATTCATGCTCTCTTTGATTATGTGTGGAGCTAGGTGAGGAATGGAATATGCTAAAGATCTCAATGACTGAACATGAAAGACTACCATATTGGGGTGACAGGGAATTGGGATGGTGGGATGAGGGGTGTAGGGTGGTGGGTTACGGGTAGTGGGGGTGGTGGGTTAAGATAATGTAACACACCTCCACCACCCCCTCACTCCACAAGGGGTAGTGGGGAGTGGGGATGTGTTAGGGTTACCTTAACCCACTACCCCACCCTTCTGCCCCACCACCCCAACCACCCCTACGACATTCGCACCACCCCACATCCCCACCACTCCAACCACCCCAACCACCTCCTCACTGACTCACCCCTCATTGTGTTAGAGTTACCTTTATCCACTACCCCCACCCCTCCACCCCCACCACCCCAACCACCCCTACACCACATTCGCACCACCCCACATCCCCACCACTCCAACCACTCCCATCACCTCCTCACCCCGGCACCCCACTATCCCTTCACCCCAATACATACAAAATCAAAGAGAGCTTGAATCTGTTGTTACTATGGATAGCCAATTCCTGCGCAACCTAATTTTCAGGTCCTTTACAAAAGTGGGCAGTGCTCAATCAAGCATGAAATAATTTCAAGTTTTGTTGGTGTCATATGAAAGAGGACATTTTCAGCTTTCCATATATGTAAATATTTTTCAAAAGTTTTGAACAATTTTTATTTGGGGCCATTTTAAAAGTGTATCGTTTTTTCTGGGACACTCGGTAGTGCACTGTACTGCTGGTCAGTGTTCATTCAGAGATATCGCATTCCTGTAGTGGCTCTGCAGACACATTTTCGCAAAAATTTCACAAAAGTTTTTACAAAATTTTTCGTTAAAAGTTGAAAATTTTGAAATGTATTTTTTCAGAAAAATTTGCGCGAATTTTTTCACGATTATTTTCGACAAAATTTTCGCAAAATTCACAAGACTCTGCATGGCTACAGGGTGGTCATACTATCATCAGTCAATCAGATTCGCATTTCCACAGTTGCATATCGCACAGAGTTAGCGTAGATCCGTGCCTCTTCAAAGCCTTAAAAAAAAAAAACAGTAGGCCTATACAATTTGTAGTTTCTCAAAATAACTGGTGAAGCAAAATCATGTCAAGGCAGATGCAGGAAATCTTCAAACTGTTAACCCACCCGATGTAATAGTGCTCAAGTGTACGCATTTTACCCCGGATTTTACCCGGCCTCGCCCAAGGATTCCGAGGATTGACCCAAGTGTCCAAGGACGAGGCCGAGGATTTTTCTCCGAGGTCAAGAATGAGGCCAAGGCCAGGATTTTGGCCTCGAGGACGGCCTCGAGGATGAGGCCGTCCTCGAGGACTACAACACTGGTTACCACGATAACTTAAGAACCGCTGATCGGAGTTTGATGTAACTGGGGTCAAGTATGTACTATGGGGCAACAATGAACTGATTAGATTTTGGAGCTGAAAGGTCAAAGGTCACCGGGCCTAAAATATGTCTGATTTGGGCTTATTACCGCGATAACTTGTGAACGGCTGGTGGGATTTTGATGTAACTTGGGTGAAGTATTTAGTATGAAGCACAGATTACAAGTAATTGATTACATTGCGGAGTTGAAAGGTCAAAGGTCACAAGGCCTCATACATATCTGATTTGGACTTGGTACCATAACTCAAGACTCACTCGGCGGATTGTGACTTGGTTCAACAATTTTGTATGAGGCCCCGATAAAGTGATTATATTTTGGAGTTAGAAGGTCATACGTCAAAGGTCACAAGGGCTTATACAAACCTCATATGGTATCATTACCAAGGAGACTTACACGTTTCTGATCAAATGGGGTGCATGTATGCATGCTTTTCAATCCACTTGGGTGGTAGCGCAGCTGCGGAGGCATACCCCTATCCAAGCCACAAAAGCAAAGGGAGGGGGGTATTATTCCACTTCACAGTTAGGGTTGGTCACGGCTTTGTACTGCATATTGATTACAAGAGCACATTTGTATTCCACAGATTAACCTGTTGGAGACTAAGTACGAGATATCTTGTGCTAGGTTCTATGGAGATTGCGTGGTATAGCAAAATCAAATCGTCTCCAACGGGTGAAAATATATGTACATGAGACTTCTTGGCTGGTGGGATATGTGTAATTGTTTTACATACCGCAAATGTTTTTATCTTTCAATGGTGAGACCTTTTTTCATGGTCAAGTTTTTGATAAATTTAAATTTCGATCTTGAATGTTCTGTTTTCTCATCCATGCAGCCTCAGTTCATCAACCTGGCTCACATCTGGAGCGGCTTCCAAGATGAGATGGTCCTACTCAGTGTCCTCAGCAACATCTTGGCTAGCCTGGAACCCTACAACAAGGTGAGATGCTGTCTTTATCACGCCTGTGATGTAGCTTGCATTTTTAAGTATATGTACCTGTGCACAGATACTATACAAATATACCAAGCTGTGAGAAAGTATAGTGGAAATTATCTATCTGAGGAGGGACTGGCATAGTCGCCCCGAGGAAATATGTTACTGCCAGTCCCTCCGAAGATAGATAATTTCACTATACTTTCGAACTAAATGCTTGGTATATTTGTTTTATATCCCTCCCACGTACTAAAATTTAACAATAATGTTACGCGAACTCCAAGAGTTGTGTTGTACTAATAATGTGTAACGTTAGATTACCGCCGTTTGCTTCCGAAACGGAGAAGTTTACTACCCAACTGAACAATTGCTGTGCAATATGTACACAGCCCGCACACGTTGCCTGCGGGCTGGCGCCGCAGTAATGCGAGTCAAATTTCTGTAATTTTTTCCGCATTTGAATTTATAATTCATAAATCGGCGCTAATAATTCGAAGGGTTAACATGAAATCTTCATCACAACACAAATGGGTCAATGTAAAAATAATATTAAAATCATAAAATGACAAAGAAATGAGACAATAAAATTGTTTTCACTGTCGCGGCGATCGACACCGCCATTTTGATTTAGTATTGAGCAGGTGCAGTATGCGTAGTGCTGCCTAGACAAAAATAGTGAAAAATATACGGAGCTTTGGCGAGGATTTTTAATTTCTAGTGAAAATATTTTTGATTGTATGAGCATCAATCAACCAATTGCATTTTAGAAAATGCTCATGAATATTCATAGAGGAATATAATGTCAGATACTTGTGGGTACATGGCCAGGTTTCCGTCATCAATCATTTTCTATTCTTTTCTTGGTAGGATACACAAAACATTGATACACACCGTACAGCCAATATCACACAATTCTAGCACACCTCCCCCCCCCCCAAGTTTTCATAAAGATTCAGACACCATCTCCCACCTCCACCGAAAAGAAAGAAAGAATTCTGGTCTAAAAAATTCTTAGGGCAAAGCAGGGTGCATGTAGCTATCTTCATTTAGCAGAACTGCTTGGCAACCCCCTCCCCCCTCCCCTTCCCCCCCCCCCGAGAAACACTGGTGAAGATTTCATCCCAATGTGCATTTTATGGCTGCATTGCATATACATGCTGGATATAAGGAATTGTGCTTGACTAGTTGAGAAATGTGTTGTAATTGAGACCTGAAGGTCTGAGACGGAAACTGGGACCGAGACCTCAAATGTGAGGATTTACAAAAAGTTGTTTAGATCAGAAATGTAGCACATGGATGGCCACTTGTCAGTAGTCTTCCATCCACGCACATGCAGAAACGTTCACGTGCCCATGTGCACACACATACACACACACACACACACACACACATACACACACACACACACATTTAAACACACATGCAAACTTTAACAAACACACACACACACAAATATAGAAACACAAACTCACACATAATAAAATTTATTAATAACATTATAATAACTGTATCTGTAATATTATGATTACTTACAATAATAAGAATGTCAAATGGTGTCTTGTTCTCTCAGAACCATCGTGAGCTGTTCCCACCAGATACTATCGGCCCTTTCTTGGAGGGGATTCAAGTCAAGACGGATGAGGATCGAATCAGAGAGGTATGTGAGATGATAAGTAAATGTAAATGACAGTTGTCAAAAATTAATGTGGAACCAGCATAAAGAACAGCAAGATACTGAAAATGCCCCTTCCCACTGTGTATCACATAAAGTCTTTAGGACAATGTCTCAGATGTGTTAGATATTAGGAGAGCCAAAATGCATGGCTGCCATAGCGCAGTATTGAGATTGCAGCCTTTTTACCCAGTAACAGTGGCTCTATTTGTGAGATTTGATAAGGGATTTGGACAGAACAACATGTGGGCTTCCTAGCTACAAGATTACATGTATGCCTATTTTAGCAAATAATTTAAATACAAGATTTTGTAATTTTTGTAATATTGACATTAACTAAAGGGTACAATTTGTAGTTAAGAGCTGTTTGAAAATATTCCCGTGTAGCGTATATTTTGAAATTGGTTGTAAGTGGTTCGAGCACCCAAACATTGAGTTTTTTTTCAGTAACTTTCTATTACTAAGGGATAATCCATCAAAATCATAATGAATAATCAAAAAACTACAAATCCTTTAACTCCTTCATAGAGTTTTAATCCAGTCATTAATTCTCATGCTGTGAACTCTCTTTTATCACAAGACATCTGGCCGAGAAAACCGGGTCACTCCATCTGATTTCAAACACGTTGACTGGCTTTTCCCAGAAACAACCAAGAACTTCGAGAGACTTCCTCTACAATACAGGGTAAGTCTCGGTATACATAAGATGGAATGTTTGTGACCAGTATTGCAAGTCCCGACAATAGGGACTTACGAGTGATCTCATGTCCGAGTCTGGAGTCCAGTCCTGCAGCACTTGTGTGTGATACAGAAAGTGTTGTTGTTCCATATTGTGCACAACGCAGGGTATTTGTTATAATATGAAATGAAGATGTTACTTCTGAATTAATCTAAAAAAATGTAACTTTTACTGGCAGAATCAAGTGGTTAAATTTTAAACCACACGTTATTAACAAATGTTTCCATTGATTGGAAAGCATGCACTTTTGTGATGTTATAATACTTTCTTGAAACTGTGGATCATGTGACAATATACCTGTATGGTTACCAGTACATGGTAATTATAATATGAATACCCAAATTCCACGTGTGCATGTAATTTCTCATGGAGTAAATATACAGACTTATTTTCAGTATACATCAGTATTGATATTAATTGATCTGTGTTTTGTATTTCACACTCTCAAACTCTCAGTTTGGCTTGTTTGGTATGTTTCTTAATTAGCTTTGTCTATGTATATGGTAGGGTCTTTCTTCTTTCTTTTTCAGATTAAGATTTTAAGTGTAGACTTACTTTTGTTTGCAAAACTTGTAATATAGATACCTCAATTTGATCTATGTCTTATTCGATGGCATATCAAAATTACCACCACATATATTTCATTATTCTAGTTTGTATTTTGATAATGTCTATTGTATTTTTATTGTAAATGTGAGTGGAATCAAGTAAAGCTAAACTTATACATGGAAAAGGATGTGACAAATATTACATTTTCATTCTCACAGGGCTATTGTGGTTGGGCACTGGTTAGATATGACCGACTGCTATTGCCCGGCAATCCAGACATTGGGGTTCTCCGATACCAAGACCGGTACTACGTCTTTTCCTCTCGTCAGGCTGCATATGAATTTGCCAGTGACCCCCAAAGGTACGCCGTCAATTATTTTGTGGGTCATTTTGTGATTGTGCTAGTTGTGCCCGCAAATCCTATGTAAATGATACACATTGTTAAACATTGTGGTTACGCAATCAAAAACTTAAGCTGTTCGTCTGTACATAGCGAATGGTCTTGGGAGATCAGTGTTTGTCAATAAAGAGGCTACCATGTTAGATAAGATGTTGTTGTTGGTAATGATGATGATGGTGATGATGATGACGATGATAATGATGATGATGAAGATGGTAGTGATGTTGATGATGATGATGATGATGATTGTGATGATGATGATTATTATTGCAACATTAAAAACCACTATAGGGGAAATCCACACAATTAGGTTCATTCCATCACAATAGGGAGGAGAGCGTTCAGGCGAAAAAAGTTTGCGTTATGGGGAATTGAAACAATAGGCTGAAAACAAAAGAATTTGCCCTAAGTTAGCATTTAGAGTAATAATGATAATAATAATCATCATCATCATCATTATTGTTATTGTTATTATTATTATTATTATTATTTGCAAATATATTAAAAACATTTTTTTTTTCTGCCAGGTTCATCATGTATGTAGCAGAATGTGCTAAGAAGTCCCCACAACTGATTCAACTGCTAGAGCTACATGCCCAGTTTGCAACCATCACTCCGTATACACAGGTAACCATGGCAACTTGTTTTCATTTCCAAAACAGGAAAACTACGTCAAAAACTTGTCATTTATCAGTTAAAGTCTAAGTATATTTTTGGTTGATCAAATTTTGTATCAATTTTTAACAGAGTATTCTATTGTAATCCCAGACATCAGAAAACAAAATCAAACCTAATGAAAATTGTTTACAGTGACAAATGTTGATGTTTAAATCATAGGAGAACATCAAGCGGTATTATATTACCTATGGGAAATGTCAGGGGTCCCCCCCCAACATTTTACATTTGAGTAATTTCTCAAAATTTGAGAGTTGCAGAAGGGGCAATTTTCAGGACATTGATAAATTGTATGAGTGTATCTAAAAAAGATAATTATAAAGAATTTCATTTCTTACCATTTACCAAAACAATACCTTGGCTTTAAGCTTCATATATGAATATCTTCAGAAATTCCTTTCACATCAACTCATCTTGTTATAAGGGGTTGTTGTGTGAGATAGGGTGGGGGAACAATGGCTGGTTAGTGCT
>JZLH01S0449869.1:54600-62100 GCA_001188425.1 Eucidaris tribuloides
ACACACACACACACACACACACACACACATCACTAATTTAACGAGATACACCAACTCTGACACCGGTGCTGTTCGGAGCGGCACCCCCTGTAAAACCTGTTCGTATTTTGTTACCATGTCTCGCACGCAATTAAATACGCCGCCATAATGAACTGAGAAAAAAATATATAGGCCTAATCCAGTGCTGAGCTGAGATGCAATACTCAATTAGTTACCAAATCGGGTACATAAACCACATCTGGAGGTGGGTTAACATACTCCAGCAAAACGTAGACTCCCGGGGGGGGGGGGGTACTCAGATTTGGTTCCGACGGGGGTGTGTCGCTGAAGTCGAAAAACCCGACCCTTTTTTAAGGGTCATTTTGGCGGAAAATGGTACCTTATTATTAAGGTTTTCATTAAGAGAAAAAAATGACATTTTTGTGCATTTTAGCGATGAAATAGGCGAAAATATCCAGTGTAAATCGTAAAATTTCACAATCATGACCCATGTTTAAGGATTTTTTCTCCCCAAGCCATACCCATGTTTAAGGATTTTTTGCGAAAAGGTCACCTATTAGAGCGGCACACTCCCGTTTACCTTACTAGGTAAGTACCCCCCCCCCCCCGGGCGTAGACGCCGGAGTATATTATTCCGGCGTAGACTACGCCGGCGTAAATCCACTCACATCAAACTTGAGTCCGGTGCTGCTCCGGAGCTGCTGGTGCTGACTCGAAGGTAGATTTTGAAATGGGTTGGTTTTGTCATGGACCTAGGAACTCCAAGCCGGAATTAAACTACGCCGCACCGGAGTAAATCCCAGCACATCAAACTTTACTCGATAAGCTGCTCCGGAGCTGCGGTGGACAAAAATAATGTTTATATAAATGCAACTTAAGGCAAAACTAAATTCATCCTCTATAATTTTGATGTTGTATTCATTAGGACTTGACTGGGTCAGGCTAAACGCCGTAAGGCCAGCTGTAGCTTCCATGTCTCTGAGTGGTAGTGGGTCTGAAACCATGGATAATGCTGTGAAGGCCCTCATCGCTAGCGATGTGACGGTCTCCGTGGCAGCCAGCAACAACGCCGGCGATGCCTGCGCCTGGTCCCCTGCACGAGTGCCCGAGGTAAATACCAATCCACCGCACAGGTGTAACCCTTTCAGTAATCTCTACATGTAAAAGAGTGACAAAGCGCTCGAAAAGAATGAAATGTCAAATTCCACTCCAGAAAGGACCTAAATGAGGGACAATCTCTTTTCGAGTGGAAAAAGGAGCAGTCATTATTTCACTCGAATAAAGATGGAAAAACCACTCCTGAAAAAAGTAATATTCCACTCCATCGAGGAGTTAAATTAGGGACATTCCCGTTTCAAGTGAAAAAAGTGTGGTCACTATATCATTCAAAAAAGAGGGAAACACCACTCCTCAGAAGAGTGAAAGGTGAAATTCCACTCTCTCTAAAGGAGTTTAAAAGAGTGACATTCCCTTTTCGAGTAAAAAGGGTGTGGTCACTATTTCACTCAAAAAGGAGTGAAACACCACTCATCAAAAGAGTGACATGTCAAATTTCACTTTGTAAAGAATTTCGATGAGGGACAATTACCCCTTTTCGAGTGGAAAAAGGGATGGTCACTATTTCACTCAAAAAAGAGTGAAACACCATTCCTTCAAAGACTGAAATATGTCACTCGTTTAGGAGTGGGAATAACTCACTCATTTTAGAGTGATAGGATGACCATCACATAGCGTTTTGCAACACATACCATTGCAACAACTACAGCATCAGTATACATGATAATCTTAATGTATTAGTAATGACAAGGTAATACGGCCTGTTTTAAAGACGTAACTGTTTAGTTCGTGTCACATGAATGATCAGTCTGTGAACTAAGATAATCACTGTGCTACTCCGAGAGGGGACGGGGCCGGGAAGGGTGGTAGGGGAATATCCCCTCTCTGCCCTTTGGCTCCATTTTGCCAAGCAGGGAATAAGGTAGCAAGCTAACACCAGAGAAAGGCAAGCGTGGTAATCTTTTTTTTTAGTAACTAGAGGACTTCATTCCAAGCAATGTGAGAATGTTTGATTTACCCCTTTTTATTGCGATAGGTATAATGTGTTACAGGATGTATGTGCTAAATTTCATAAGCATTGCTCAAAAACTGACAAAGCAGTTCATCAATCCGCAAGGTTTGCATCGGACCGCGGCCGACAGTACACCGATTCTTGTGTACCCCCTGCGAACTTAGTCGGCGGGGGTATAATTATTTGAATTTAATTTTTATTTGACAAAAGTATTAGGCACAAATATATGATAAACTATTTGACAATACAATATTAATGTATATCTAAGGGAATTATTTTACCGCGTTTAGTGAAATGTAATTTTGTTGATGTGGAACAAAAAGTATTTGTTTCTCAAACCACAGTTTGGGTTTGAGTTACGTGCGTCCAAATTAATGTTGTAATGTTATGCTCGTCTTGTAAGACAATTTTTTTTCACGAGACACAATTTTACTTAATCAAGTTCAAATGATAGGTTACGGTAGAGCATGGGCATGATGGGTAGTGCAGGTTGTGTGATAATAATGTAACTGTCTTTCTGTGAAGTGCAGTGTAAACCCGCAACGCTGCACGGGAAATTATGACTCCTAATTGAAGTGTAAATTTATATTATATGCTGTTGTTATCACCAATTTCTGCCTATAATAAATCAATGAATGTCATTCTTGTTTCTATTCTTATTTCATTAAGGCTATCACTGTTGCTGCTACCGACATCACTGATACGAGAGCGGGTTTTTCCAACTACGGGAGTTGCGTCGATATCTTTGCACCAGGAGTTGACATTACCAGTACATGGATAGGTAGTGACGATGCCACTAGTACCATCAGTGGTACCTCCATGGCCTGTCCACATGTTACAGGTAAAGTTTGGTTTCATGTTTTTTCACGTATCCAAAAGTTCTTACAAACTGACTGATTTACAGTGGCGACCGAAAGTATCGACACGTTCCAAACGCTTTCACAGAAACCCGTTTTTTGGAAACGATGTTCAAACATGACGAAACGCAAATCCATCAAAGCAAATGCGTGCCTTGTGTTTATTGAAACGAAATTCGTTTCTGGAATCGCGTTTGCACACGTTCGGACCGCGACAATACTTTCGGTCGCCACTGTATTAAGCCATGTTCTGCAATATATTATGAAGAATTTATGCCAATTTGTCTTTTAATTACGAAATAATGACTAATCATCCCTCCCTCGCATGATTGCCACAAATAGTCAAAGAAGATGGCATTACCATAATCCTTAAAAAATTATTCCATTCGCTTGCAAATTTTGAATTTACCGAATGACCGACGACCGAGATGGGGGGGGGGGGGTTGAATCCGTCCCCTTCCCGTCAGACATGACCCAAATATCCTGGTTCAGAAGAGGTTAATGCAAAGGGTATCAAGAAAAGGGAATTTGCTGCCGGAATTATTGGAAAAAAATCACTGATGCTTATAGTCCAAACGTCTGCAATAATATGTAAAAGGTTAGTCTTTGTTTTTAATCAAATTTTAAGTTTTACATTAATTTATATGTTGTAATGAATATTGTTCATTCATTCAAATGTAATCTGTGTACATTTAATATCATAAATATTCCTTTGTAATGTTTGCAAAAGTTACAGAAATAAATGAAATGAACTGAAATGAAATGAAAACAAGACCTCAAGACCGGGCTCAAGACCAACTGTGTATTTCTCTTAATTTGGTATATTTCACTGACTTCACCTTCTCGTCTTCTCGACCTAAACAAGGTGCCTTATAGCGAGTTAAACAGTGACTTTTTGCAGCACCAATAACCACCTGTATATAAAGAGCTTGTTTCCAAAAGGGAGTAGATCCATTTTTCATCAACTTTTTTTAACAGAAATCTGTACAACTTCTGTAGCCCTATGAGGTGACACAAATAAAAAGTTAAAATTCACACAAAAAGTGGTAACAAATGGGCAAGAAATTGACCTTATTTCCAAAAGGGGGTAAATCCATTTTAGTTTATTTCCAAAAGGGGGCAGATCCAAAATATGAAAATTAAAACAAAGATATAAAAAGAAATAAGAACATACATACTCATTCTTAGTGTGGGTTTACATTCCCATTGTGTGGGTGTTTATTTGGTTAAGTTGGTTTCACTCAGAAACATTGCAATATGGGTGAATTTGAAAAACTCATTTTTCTCACAATGGTATTGGATCTACCCCCTTTTGGAAATAAACTAGAGTTGTTTTCATCAACTTTGATGTTTTCGATAAAATCCTTTCAAATTTCGCAGCTCGATAAAATGACACAAATGAGAAGAATGAATCTCAACAAACAGTGGTCAAAATTGCAAAGAAATTGACATTCACTTTAAAAAAAAGCGTCGCATCCGTGTTAGTTTATTTCCAAAGGGGGGTACATCCCCCAAAATGAAAATTAAAACAAAACACTTAACTTTTAATAAATGAAAACTCACAGAAGTGTGGTTTTATATGTGTTAGATTAAGTTGGTTTTACGCAAAAACATTGTAATATTGGTAAATTAAAAACCCTCATTTTTCTCAGAATGGTAAAAAGTGGATCTACCCCCTTTTGAAAAAAAAAAAAACTCTTCATATGTTCTATTCACCTCTCAGGTGCTGCAGTCATCGCTCTCGGGAACGATAAGTCACTGGACCCAGAAGGCGTGAAGAACAAGATCCTCAACGATGCTACCAGGGATGTGGTCCAGGACCCTGGAGACGATTCCCCAAACCTGATGTTGTATATTCCATGATGCGAATCAATCCAGACACACGGACGATACATACTGCAAATCTGCAATCGAATTTACTCAAATAATCACACACAAAATATACAGCGTGTCTCAAAATTATGTGTTAGTGAAAAGCGCCCTATTGTAGGCAATTTATGACATATGTTTTGCGGCGATGCTTACTTATTAACGTCAAGGTGATAGTCTTAGCGTTCAAATGTCATTGTTCTGTTTTAATTTGCTTATTTTTTAATTCTCGAGATTTATTGTTGTAACAAGCAAAAGGGGAAAATCACAATTGTGCCTCTTCACTAGGGAATGTAGTAAAGTGCCAACATTGTGATTTCCACCCTTTCGTGTTTGAATATACGATGATCTGCAAGATCAAAACAAACAAATTGAACAGAAACTGCTGTATCTGAAATGCTAAGACTATTTCTTGACTTGAAAGTAAGTTAATGTCATAAGATATTTTCTACTGCAAAGAAGGCCTTTTCACTTGCATTTGTTTTAGGGACACCGCTGTAGGAACTATTGTCTGTTGGACTGTCTTCGATGTAACATTTCTTTTTCAAAGCCACAATATGACTCTTCTATTCCCGAACAATTACCTGATGTTAGATATTATCCAATAAATATTCGTATCCAAATTATTATGCTAGTCGGATCTTAGGACGGTTTTAATGTAGAATTACACAGTTGGTTGAAGAAAACGACGCGGTTAATCATCTTCGGTAAAATGAGTTATCCATGGCTGTCCAGCACGTCAGTAACCATTTTTTTTTTCTAAGATTTGTTAACAACAACAACAGACAACAACACAACAACAACACAACAACAACAACAATAATAATAATAATAATAATAACTAATATAATAATCAATTAATAATATAATAATATATAAATAATCATAATAATAATAATAATTAATAATGAATAATAATCAATAATAATACTTAAAATAATGATAATAATAATAATTAGAGTCTTGTTTTACCCAGGGTACCGCTTAGTGACAAGCGTGTTCTCCCAGAGGGCCTGCTAACTACTATGTATTACCACTTTGCAGACAAATAAGAGCAGGAAGCAAAGATGTGCACTATTTCCACTCCCTGGGGAGTATTCCAAGCTGAGCTGCCAATGAGGCGCATCAAGCCAGACAAACTAAATCATTCTCACCCTACTAGGTACCCATTTATACTCCTGGGTGGAGAGAGGTAATGCAGATAAAATGTCTTCCCAAGGACACAAACGCTGGCCGAGGCAGGATTCGAACCGGTGATCTCTAGATCGGGAAGCCACGGCCTTACCCTTTCGGCCTCCACGCCTCCGACTTATTACATGTACATGACACATATAGTACCAGTATTCTCTTGAGGTGAAATGTATGATCTTATTAAATTTACTACAATCGATCTGAAATATTTGCCTGCGATTCTCGCTGATCGTGGGAGGCGACTGTTGTTTGTTGTTGTTGTTTTTTGTTGTTGAATTTTGCGTATGAGATGAAGTGTGTAATCATTGGACAGAGTAAAAATGTGTACATGAGAAAGCTGTGCTTTTATTGACCTTGATTGTAGATCTAGATTGTGATAATTTATTAAAAAATAAACAATGATTCGTTCATTTTGGCATGATTTTTCTTGTTTCTTTATCAAACAAATACAGTCACATTAGTCTTCATTATATACCTCATATATAGATTCCTCTCATCTGATTGGTTAAAAGTAGAGTCATTAAAATAGCTGGGCCCCTGTTTTTCTAACAAGATGACGACGTCATAATTAACTGTGCCCGGGGCATGGCAATCGACTGTGCCCGGAATATAATAGGACAGCCTCAACACCGTGTTCATAGATCGCTCGTGTGTGCGCACCCCCCTGTACGATGAGCGTTGATTACAGCGTGTTGTAAAAGAGACTCGATGTTACAATTTTATTACGGTTCATTTCAAAATCCAGGCCTGTGGCATGCTGTAAATAGCTTGTAGGCCTTGTCATTCAGGAAATCTTTTAAAGTGGAATGAAACCCAGATACATTCCTGCATTCAGAGATTTCAGAACAATGCAAGAAGTAAATTTAAAGTTTGTACAAATTTGGTTGAACGGTTCAAGAGTTATGTTTGTTCAAAGTTTATTTGATCCTTGTTATGGAGGATTGTTAAATTGGCAACTCTACCAGCTTTTTAGACGAAAGTTTTGGAGAACTCCCCATTGGTTTTGTACACAAATTTTCACTTATCCTCACTTTTTATCAAATATCTGATTTGCTCTTGCTTGTTGTGCAAGTATGTCCTAGCAAAAATGATTCTACATGTTTTTCTGAAAGAATTTCGATACTTTCTCAACTGACACTTCAGAAAAATGCAAATTATTGAAAATTTGTGTAGAATTCCAATGGCAAGTTCTCCACACTTTCATCTGAAAAGTGGGTAGAGTTGTCAATTTAAGGATCCTCCATAACAAGGATTAAATAAACTTTGAACAATCATAACTCTTGAACCGTTCAACCAAATTTGCTCAAACTTGCACTGTTTTCCATCTTGTATTGTTCTGTACTCTCTGAATTCAGTAAGATGTCTGGGTTTCATTCCCCTTTAACCAATCAGATGAGAAAAATCTATAAATTCGGTATATAAAACAAATACTGACTGCTTAGCTTAATATTCAGGCACGGTTAGAATTATAGGCCCTCGGTGATGTCAAAACCATGACTATGCCCTCAGCTTCAC
>JZLH01S0449869.1:84108-104302 GCA_001188425.1 Eucidaris tribuloides
TTCCCAGTCTTGGATGATGGCAAAGAAATTATTCTGCCTCAGCAGTTCCAAGCGTTGGTCTGGCTTTCAACCCTCCACATCTGGTACTGGTGGCAACATGTGTAAATCGCTGGCTTTCTCATGCTGTTTAGGCATGTCTTATCTTGTGAAATTCCAAAACAACTGCCAATTGTCAACAGATACCACTCTTATCTAACCACCAATCTCCCAACTGCACTAATCAAAGTATCATAGATCATTATTTCAAGGTAGGTTGACAATTTGTCATCCAACCCGGTTTGATTTGTGTACGGAAGATAAGGTCTGTTCAAGCAAGTTGTCAAGCTGACTTTGATTTGACTCCCAGGACCAAGTTTGATCTGCAACATTAGCAACAGATTGACTGACAGCCCAACCGTACGCTGATTCCTATATACCCTCTCCAAACTTTGTTTGGAGGGGATGTAACGATCTTCCTTTCAACTGCTAGGCCCTACCGTGATCTGCCCTCCATAGGTTGCCTGTTCAGGATCTGGACCGGGCCCCGGGCCCTGGAGTGGATCTTGTCGTCCACCATGTGCTTCAGACGTTGGTAGTAGGTGGGACCCAGGAAGACTTGGGTGCTGATCTTGCGCCCCGTGAACCCACAGAACAAAACCTGCAAGAGAGGAGATCACAATTTTATGTGGAGGAGGGATCGCTATGCCTCGAAACATCCTCCCCACCCCCAATCAAGGGAAATTCAGTGTTGCCATTTTTGGCATTTTTTTTAAAATATTTGCTTGGCATTGAAGAATTCAAAGTGCATGCCAAATGGCTTTTGGGCTTTTTTTTTTTTGCATTTTACATGGCATACCTAAAAATCATTATCAAACCCAATTTTCAAGAGTATTTTCAGTAAATCAGGTGCCACAAGAGTCCAAAGTAGCCGTGTACTTGTACCTCACGTGCAAAATCTGGCCGAGCTTAAACCGCGGCACTCAAATTTTCGGCTGCGGCAGAGGTTTCAAAGGTGTTATAAATTGATTACAACGTTATTTCTTACCACATCTAGGCTATGCTGCCCATAAACTGCATCAAATGCAAATTTGGCGCTTTGAGAATCGGAAAACCTGACAACCCGGAGCAATTTTGCTATTGTTTTTAGTGTTTATTATGCAAAAAACATAATGACTGATTTTTATTTCAAATACAGCTATTTTAGGGCTTTGAATAGCTAAAATTAAAAAAATTCTCTGCCCACTGTTCCTGGAAGCAGCTTGTGCTTACACCAATTTAGGAACTGCAGACATATTATTTTGCTAGTCAGATTTGTTTTTCATCTGTTTAGCAGACACCGGTGATGATACGAAAGTGTTTAAACAGAATACACAGTACTGGTTGATTACTTGCAGAACAACAACATTTTAAATATCAACTGCTTTCAAACCTTCTGTGAACAGATGGTATTCTAAAAATGTCACTATAGTACAGGCAAGGTAGTTGAGAACAACAGAACACTTCGTTTTGGACATATCTGTTACACAAATCCCCACTGTTGACAAAGTACTAACACAGAAATCTATATGTGGGACTATGTTAATTGCTGCCATACACACTGCAGCAACGGAGCCAACTCCGTCGGGTACTCAAACTGCCAATTCCTCAACTTTTTATTGCATATGAAGAGAATTCGTCCCACATTATAATGCAAATGTAATTTACTCTCAGCTGGAAAATATGGAAATGTGAAATTTTGATGAAAGATTACTGTGTATTGTCTTTAACATCAAGATTTCATTGATTGACCACTGCACTGATTCAGCACCTATGACAATGAGCCTCTGTCAAAAATCTTGTTCATCAAATTACCAGCTCACAACCAAAATCAACATGAACATAAGCACATTGGAACTAAATTCAAAGAACAACTATCTTGTTACATTGAAAAGCCTTTTTACTATTGCTCAATGATAACCAAAACCAGCCTGATTTTCATGACATGTCAACTACAGTGTGTCCCAGAAAAAATGGTCCAATGGGAAATTATTTTTTTTAATATATGAAAATCATATACAACCTAGTCAAGTTGGGTATTGTCATAAAGCTAAAAGACCATACATTTCAGTGCAATTTATTTCATTTCATTTAGTTCTGTCAATTCTGAGATATATTGAATTTTCTGCAATGATGCAATATTGTGTTTGTCCCAGTAAACTGTATGTGCTATTTGTTCATGGAGGCTCTGCATTATTGTTTAACAATGAAACCTCAATCAGAGTGTGAAAAGTAATGTGTAATCAATCAATTTAGCTAAACGAACAGATTTTTCAGGTTGTACATTTCTGATTTCCTATTGTTTGTAGTACAAAGGGGGAAATAACTTTGATAAAAGGTCTAAAATAAATGAGATGTGCAGATCATCATGACGTCAGTGTGAATGCAGTCTGGTAAAGAGCAGACATGATCATGTACAATATCCTTTCAAAGCCAAGTACTGGTTATTTGTATTTGATTTTTTTATTTACTAAACATACTGAAAGACAAAATGCATTTGTCATTTGTTTTATTATTATTTGTGTTATTCAGTTTTTATTTTTTTTACACCACCAATTCAGTTGTCATTATTACCAATACACAAAAGTGGGGCAAACATGATTTTGCTTGACTGAACAAAAGTAATCATAACTTTTGATTCATAAATGTAAATTAAATGGGATTAACTATATCAGAAAGAAAATTTATTCTGCTTTATTATAATACCAAATACACAAGCCTTTTGAGAAAATTACACACTTTAAATAATTTTCTCCCGATTGGACCATTTTTTTCTAGGACAAACTGTAGTTTTGAAAATAATATTAATAAAACAGCAGCATTTGTGACTGACGAGCATAGTATGGCTCAATCGACTGGAAGTCTGACAGACCTCAAATACCTCATAAGCATTTGCACTTATACTGTACATGCTCTCCTCCTCCCCCCGCCCCAAAAATCACATGGCAACAAAGTACAAAATTTCAGTATCGCAAATAACCTTTTTTTCACTGGGGTTACCCTGCCCTATACTTATATTACTACTGTGACTTTATTCTACGATAGATATAATGTACAGGTCTATATTTATGACTTCTGAACTTTCAGTCTAGCAACCTTTGCAGGCCTTTAACTCTGCTTGGTTGAAACGGTAGGAGAAAATTATGGGCAAAATTCTCCAAATAGTAGGAGAAAGTAGGATTTCATCCACCAAAGTAGGAGGAAAGTAGGATACAGATGACTTTGCATAACTCAACGTCGCACAGGTCGAATTATCGCCTATGTCAAATATTTTTGACAGTCCCAATCTGTTTTGTATTTCTTCAATGGGAAGTTTTTCTTCTAAGTCAATTTTTTTTAATCGAATATCGCTTATCTCAAACATATTTTTGAGTCCCAAAGGGAGCAAACATGTGTAAAATCATTCGCCTAGGTAGAAGTGGCCACATCTGTCATTCTTGAAGGTCTTAATGGGTTGACCTTTTGATATCTGCCTCTCAGTATGACTAACTGTAAAGATATCATAAACTTCCCATTCCCTCTCTGCCTTTCTCATTTTTGACAACATCCATTTCCCATACATGTTTCTTCATCTCTAACATAGAATTGTATACAAAACTGTAACTTGAATTTCGTCTAAGTCAACGTGATTTGTGTGGTCCCCAGTGATTCGACATTGAGCAAAGTTTACTGTATTTACAAGTAGTGTTTGGAGTAGTAACCCTGAAAAAATATGGAAATATGTGGAATACATGGAAAACAATTCTATGATTAGCGAAAAAGCGGAAATCCGCAGAACAAATTTTACTTCACAAACAGGTGATGATGGTAGTTACAGTACCCTCAGCAACAACCTGTACAGACTACAAAAACCCAAATAAATATTAAACCTATCACAAAAGTTTGGGTTTTTTTTGGACAAAAGGTAGGAAAAAGTAAGAAAATAAGGATTTTTAGGAGGAAAACTAGGAAAATTAGGATCTGCACAAAAAAAGTGGGAAAAAGAAGGAAAAGTAGGACCAGTTGAAAGCCTGACATTAGCTTATCAGACCTGAGGTCTATTGGACTGTCAGTTTATCAGGTAGTGCCCAAATTATTTACCTCGTTGCCTCTCTGGTGATAGCCGTACTCGTGGAGGAGGTTAGAGATCTTTTGGACGTTGACGGAGTCGTTGAAGGGCGTGGCATCGCCAATCTCACCCTTGTTGGAGGACACCTTCCCCTGGAGGCACTCGATCAAGTGACCGATGGTCATCCGAGACGGGATGGCGTGGGGGTTGATGATGATGTCCGGATTGATGCCCTCACAGGTGAAGGGCATGTCCTGAAAATGCACAGAGAGAAATTTTTTTACGAACAGTGTGTCCCCCCAAAAATGTCCCTCTGATATACTGCTAAATTAAATAAAAAAAAAATCAAGGCTCATTCTATGTTTTGTGTTTACATTTTAGAAGCCATTTTATTTTCAAACTTTTGAGAAAATTTCATTGGTCTCGCTTCATTGGTTTTGTCAGTCTATTATGTAACAGCAGTGCTTTTCAGCCCATTTCAAGTTTGCAGTGCATCAACCTGAATGTAAATCAGGTGGAAGAATGTGCAGGAGAACAGTAAAAGTTTACAAGCTGAACATGGAAAGACAAACCGTAAGTGGAACATACTCTGTGAAAGCAAACACAACCAGTGGAAAACAACTTTGATTAGCTTTCATTTTTAAACAGTGAACGAACAGTTGTTGAGCTAATTTAAGTGAAGCGTGGAATAAGGTATTATGTTTGTGATGTGTCTTTTTATTTATCAAACTTAGAATGGGCTAGAAAGCACTGCTGTTACATAAGAGCCTGTGTATTCAAAACCAATGAAGCGAGATCGTTGAAATTTTCACAGGAATTACACAATGTAAGTGGGCTTTCTAAATATGTAAACTTAATTCAGTATAAAACTTCATTTTGGTAATTAATTATTATTATTATTATTATTATTATTATTTATTCGGCATAAAAGAAATATATACAAGTATAAAAATTACAACAATATAGAAATATACCACCAAAAGTGCACCCCTCCAAGATGCCTGGAAGGAAAAAAGTAATTCAAGATTACTATGGCCAACAGGCCTTTTGTTCCGACTTGGAGGAGTGCACTTCTTAGGCGATCAAATCCATGGTCTATGAGAGGGACATTTTTTCTGGTAAACGCTGTACTGGTCATATTAGAAAGGATCATTACACAGTGTTCCAAGCATTTCATGTGAACAAAATTCCCTGATTTTTCTGTGATGGCAGTTTAAAATGCCAGCATCATCTTTTTGACCCATTTCCTGCTTCACCTATTTCTTTCTCACCTCGTGTCTATGGTATGGCCCATACGTGTACGCAGGGGGGGGGGTGTTTGGGGTGTTCAAACACCCCCCTTTTACCAAAGAGGGGTGTTAACACCCCCCAAACACCCCCCTTTTCACCCGTAATCACCCCCCTTTTTTCACGATATCATCCACCTTTTTTAGTCAAAAGGAGGGTGTTTGAAAATCGTGAAATATGGATTTTTCTTATGATTTGGAAAATTTCTTCGTAACACCCCCCCCTCCACCCGCTGAGGCGAGTTACGGAGGCTTAGGGGCCCTGACGGCGTGAAAAATTTTGGACCTTGGATTGGAGAAAAAAAAAATTTCGTCACAACTGACGCGAGTTTTCGGACGTTGACGGACCCTGGGAAATTGGACCTTGGATTTGGAAAACTAATTTCCGTCACTATCCCCCCCCCCCCCCCCCCCCCCACCCCCCTGCTGGAGCGAGAGTTTTCGGAGAGTTTGGCGGGACGGCGAAAAATTTTTGGACTTAGATTTGGAAAAAAAAAAAATAAATTAAATTTGTCACTAGGGGATGTTTGAAAAATGTGAAAAAACCCTGAAAACATGAAATAAAATGTTTGATTTTTCTTGGATTTGCGGCAAAAATTTTTTCACAACCCCCCCCCCCCCCCCCCCCCCCCCCCCCCCCCCCCCCCCCTGCTGACGGAGTTTTTGGCGGCTGGCGTGACCGGGAAAAATGTTCCACCTAGGATTTGGCCGTGGATGAACACCCCCCTTGGCAAAATCATGCGTACGCCTATGGTACGGACACAAGGTGAAAATGTCGGACCACTGGACAAACATAATTCTCTGATTTTCCCTTGATTTGTGAGAGTTTTCTCAAATTCCTCGACTGGAAAAAGGACAAGTCATTTTCCAGGTTTTTAATGGTAACCCTGTTACACAATGGCCACACCAGAAAAGATCATAACAAACAGAAGGAGATCACTACAAGAAAAGTAAAAACTTGCAATAAGCATTGCTAAACACTAGTCTAGTGTTGCACGACTAAGTCGCCAAAAGTCGGAGTCGTGACTATCGTTGAGGAGTCGCGACTCCGACTTAAAAAAAAACCGCCAGAATCGACTCCATGTAATCACATATGTATGCCATATAAACCAGTCAAAACAGCGATGACAATGTGTGGGACTATGCTAGAAAGTCAATTTTTGAATGATCGTAATCACAGTTGAAACATGAAATGAACTTACCATAATCATTGGTAATAAAACTGGACAACAATGGACTGCTTTTGCATCAAAATCACTGAAATCATTGAAGGACAATGAACAGTCATTGTATGGGCTGTAGTGTGCTTCTTTTTACCTATTGATCATACCAACAGAACTGAATGCCAAGAGTCGGCAAATAGTCGGAGTCACAACTTTTTACCAGCGACTAGTCGACTCCCAAAAATCATGGAGTCGTACAACACTACTAAACACCTTTCTGCAAGCACTGAATGTTGCTAACCTAAGCATACCTGTGAACATTTGAAAATTCTCATGTGAAAGTACTGTTCACAACTTTAGCCAGTGCAATTCATACAACATAACCCATTAAATCTGGTCAAAAATAAAATAAAATAAAGTACTGTGGCAGATTTCTTATTTTAAACCGGGAGATTGGGCTTAACCTTTAAACTTTAAAGATTCGGTTCAGGATTTGCAAGACCATTACTTCCTTTCATTATCATTACCAAACGGTAGTTAAGTACTTACAAATGGTGTGTTGAAAGTTTGAGATACATATGTCATGAACTTGTTGTTTTATGAGAAAACCCAATAACGATATGCTACCAGAATATTGTTCTTTCCGTGAGTTTACATTTTGCTCAAAGTACGTTCGCATGACCAACTGAGCGCAGCAGTCAGTGGTGACTACATATGCTAATAAGGTCAAGCTACTGAACTCTGCATGACCTTCGGCTAACGGCCAATCGGACAAAGTTGGAACTAACAGAATGGCCTGTGCACAGGCTGTCGGTTTTGCAATTTTGAAGCTTAACTGTCCAGATTTTCACCAAAACTATGTATTCTACCGAAAGGTTCTGTGAGAGGTGTTTATTCATACTAATCTTCGCATTGTGAATGATTTAAGCTGATTTCATACATTTTGCTGTTTTGGGGGCGTGAACCCAATCTTTAACCACCCAGCATCCAGAAGGGGGGGGGTGAAATTCACTCTTCACACAACTTAAGCACTAATTCACTTCCAAAAACTTACCTCGGCTCTGTACTTGATTCCACAGGTTCCTTTTTGTCCATGACGACTAGCAAATTTGTCCCCAATTTGTGGAATGCGTACGGATCTCACCTGATAAAACAGAAAGGTAAAGACAGTTGGCCATACTCATTAACCTGGACAATTCAAGTCAGTTTCCATATTACATTGCAGAAGTTTGCTACTATAGTTTACTGAGAGAATTCTCAGCAATTTAATGTGTTTGACCTGACCTATACCTGAACATAAGGCTGTTATAGATTGAGAAGCAACCACTTTGTACAATTCTCAATTGCACAGACAATGTGTTATAGATCAATCTAAACACAGGTGATAATAAAGTAATGTTCACTTTAGGGGAGGATAAAAAAACAATCATAAAATGGATAGTTGATGATAATGAAATTTGACGAGTTTGTTGGCTAGTGGCTACAGATTAATATATCCCAGATTCCAAAACATATTTTCAAACTCACCCAGCAGTGAAGCCATCATGATATTTTTCAACATGACGCCACAGAGTAACTATTGCTCAAATCAAATGCCACACAAATATAGTCATGACTACTTGGAGACTTTCAGTGTCATCTCCGCATCATGGGGAATGGGATAGGTCGTAACTCCTGTTGACCTGCTGACCAAACTTCCTGCTTCTTTATTTATTTGATTTTTTTATTGGTCACTTGAGGGGGGGGGGCCTCTTTCACCATTTGACTATGCCTATGACGATATTCCCAGCATTTCACTGAAACAAAATAGCCTGAATTTGCCCAGATTTTTCCATGACGGAATTCAAGAATGCCAGGATCATTATTTGACCTATTTCACGCTTTTTCACCTCTTTCACCATTTGACTATGCCTATGACGATATTCCCAGCATTTCACTGAAAAAAAATAGCCTGAATTTGCTCAGATTTTTCCATGATGGAATTTAAGAATGCCAGGATCATTATTTGACCTATTTCACGCTTCTCCCATTTCTTTATCACCTCACATCTACAGTATAATGGTGTGGACATTAAGGCAAGAAGTTCAGACCACTTAAAAAAAAAAAAAAAAAAAAAAATCACTGAGTTTTCCCTCAGTTGAGGGACTTTTCGTCAAATTCTGTGACTTTTTCCCTGACTGGAAAAATGGAAAATCATTTTCCTGGTTTTCCCTGGTTTCCAGGCTGGCTGGAAAACCTGCGGTAGTAACTCACCTTTATTTGACAGAATTTGTAGCTCTCTTGGTTAATGCTAACCATCATCTTGGGGGTAGGGGGAGGGGAGGGGCTATGACTATGAACTCACCTTAATTTTACAGAATTTGTAGCCCTCCTGGTTGATGCTAACCATGACCTGGTCCACAATGCCAGTCTCACTTGACTTCATGAAGGTGCTGCAATCACGTTTGGTATAGCGACGGCTGGTGCCTTCCAGCTACAATATAATACAGAGGGATGCCACTGATGAAACGTGCTTTGCAAATGATGTCATTAAAGTGATAGGCTAACATTGTGGAGCTTCAAATTAGAAAAATTGTCAAACTTTGCTATCTGAGCTACATATTAGTGTTTGAATGGACAAGTTAACACCCTAGAATACAAAAGTTTTGAAATTTATGCTGTCACTGGCAAGATATGAATGAATAAACAATTAATACTTGGGGCGAGTAAAAATAGCCTAGATCCACACACAGTAAGTCTATGGGAGGAAATGGGCATGTGAATCCGGTCAACTAATGATTTTCACTTTTTTGAAGCACTAAATAAACATTTCGAAATACAATTTTTTCAGGGCTTTATTTTTACACCTTATCAAAGACACCTGGAACATGGACGATTATGTAGCTCACTTATTTTAACTGTGGTAAATGTTAGCCAATGCCTTTAACAGTACTCTGAGGTATCAAATATAAATCTGCCATTTTGTTGATTTTCTTTTTATTTTCTTAACACTCTACCCTGGATTATTTAACTGTCTAAAAGTTAGTTTTAGTGTGCTTTTCAATGTTGAAAACCTGTTTTTGAGCAAAACGTCTTGTTTAGTGGTCTTCTACAACAGTCTTAAACATACCACACTAAACATCATCTTCAGGTTTGTCACTTGTCAACTTATGTTCGTATGTTGTGCATCAGTGCAACACCCAGGGTGCGTACATGTACACATTTTCAAAATTCCCTGACATTCCTTGACTTTCCAGAGCAAGAAACTGTAACTTTCCATGACACTTTAACATCTTAAAAGCACATGAAAATACATCATTGCAATTCCAGCAAGCTCCAAATCAAGGGTCATTTTGAAAATATCTTGAACAAATGATCCTACTACCTCACCTCATCCTCTGTCTCGGGCAGCGTGACAGTCTTGCCGATGATGACATCATCACCAGAGACACGCGTACCGGGAGGAATGATGCCATCTTCCTCCAGCTTGTCGTAAACAGCGTTCCGCATACCTGACAAAAGATTCAAGACGAGTCAGTTAAAGGCATCGTATAACAATATTTCCATTTAAAAGAATAATGTGAGCTACATCATTCCCCATGCTATCAGTGTCTTTGGTAAGGTCTAAAAATGAAGCCCTGAAAAAATTAACAGTTCAAAATGATCATTAAGTGCTTCAAAAAAGTAAAAATCATTGAGAGACCATTCTGGTTTCTTCCATAGACTGCTGTGTGGCAGAATTTTATCATCCGAGAATAATTCATGAGCCAATTTTTATCTGTATACATTTTACAAGTGACATAACTCCTGTTGACCTGCTGACAAAACTTCCATCCTCTTTATTTATTTGATTTTTTTATTGGTCACCGGGGGGGGGAGCCCTCTTTCACCATTTGACTATGCCTATGACGATATTCCCAGCATTTCATTGAAACAAAATAGCCTGAATTTGCCCAGATTTTTCCATGATGGAATTTAAAAATGCCAGGATCATTATTTGACCTATTTCACATAACTGTATGAACTTTTGTGTTCTAGGTGCTTATTTGGCCATTCAAACAGTGTCAGATATGTCAGATAGCAAAGTTTGACAACTTTTTAAATGGGTGTTCCACAGTGTTATATAGTGTCTTTAAAGGGAAATGGCAAGATTGGAAGAAGTCCTCAATTTAGGACACAATGCTCCTAGAATCAGATAAAAAGTTTAAAGTTCTCTTTGTGAAAATTTCACAGTCAAACATTTTCTCTTTGTTGTACAATTGTTATCAGAAAATGATATAACTGTGAAATTGTTGCTTGATAGCTTTTTATAGATCAATTTTTCTTATTTAAGGGCTGGAGATTAATTCAATGGCTGGTAAATGAATGCTTATTTCTCCTTCAGTAAACAAATTTCAGACAAATCCTTTCAGTCTGGATTTAAACTTTATAGAGTGTATATATTGGTATATGTTTGAACCCAATTGGTTCTTGAGACATTTTTCTACTTCTCCCAATCTTTAGCCATTCACACCCACCACCCCCCCCCCAAACTCATATGGAGGTCAGTCAGAAAATCTTGGATACACACATTATGAAAGTAGGGGGGACAGTTAAAAAGATATGAATATACTACGAAAATAGCTAATATCCTAATATATCATTATTTACAAGGGTCTCTTCATAGGAGCAAAGCCAGAGGAATTCAACTGCATCCCATTCAATACATATGTCTCAACACTCTCGCACCAATTTCAAGCTGTTACATAATACCCTGCACTTTAATGTCAATGCATCTGATCATAACATGTATGCACCAAATCCAATCAGCAGTTAATAAGATATCAAAGCAACAAACTGACACAAACATGTTTCGACTGCAAAATCTACCCCGTGACATTGCTGCATTACAGTTCATATTTCATCCAAGTTTTATTATCTGATCAGCAATTTGTAAGATATCATGGTAATGAGCCCCTGAGACCTTTAACTTTTGACCTCACAAGTTTGAAATTCAATTAGTTAATTGTTGAGTCACAGAAATACTAGACCCAAATTTGATTTAAATCTAATCAGAAAATATTGCGAGAACAAGACAAAATCAGACATGTACAAGGTCATGTGAATCTTGAACTTGACTTTTCAATTTTGAAATCTAAGCACATCTGTGTGATTTTTCATATTATTATCTAACATTGTTATTTTAAAGGGCAGTGACATGATTGGGAGATTAAAAAAAAATGCCTTCAGAACTAAACTTGTTGAAACATATACCAATGGATACACCAGCTGCAGTGTATCTTGAATGTTTACTTAAGCCTAATCAAGAATGAACATACTAGTATTTTATTTCTCACGAGACCGGATAGAAATAGATCCCACAGACAGCTACACAACAGATTTGTCTATCACAAGGCATACTGATGGAAGTTATTTTAGAATGAGTCAACTTTTGGCCACAAAATTTTTACAGTAGAATCCTTGCACACTTCACTTGATTCTAGAATAGTTTCCCCCCCAAGTTGAGGACTACCCCTCTACCACCAATCATGTCATTTACCTTTAACATAGTATAGTGTCATATCATTATCAAATGTGTAAATAATATAATTTATTAAATTTTAAAGCCCAAGTTTAGTTTTGGGGATTTTTTTGTTATTTGAAAGCTTTATGCCCCAAAGTCATAACCCTGCAATAATAGATTCTGAATGTCTTTAGTTTTTTTTTTTAGTAGTTAATGAAAAATCTCGAGGGGACCCCCAAGATTTTCGACTATTTTTACATTATAGCATCCAAAGGGTTAAAAAGGCTTTAAGGTTGCATGTGTTATACTCATCTGAAAGAGCAGACTTCTGCTCTTTCAGATGAGGTATAACTCTTATAGCCTTCTTTTTGTCTTTAGTTTTTTTTTTTTATAATCATTGAAAAATCGTCGGGGGGGGGGGGGGACCCCCAAGATTTTTCATTAACTAATTAAAAAAAACTAACGACATTCAGAATCTATTATTGCAGGGTTATGACTTTGGGGCATAAAGCTTTGAAATAACAAAAAATTCCAAAAACTAAACTTCGGCTTTAATATCACTGATAACTGTTCAAGGGGACAGCAATGTAACTGAGAAACACATGCAGGCTTTCAAGTGGACCATGGTGAAAAAGTAGGAGAAAAATAGGAGCTAAATTTAGGAAAAAGTAGGATATGAAGAGCTAAAAGTAGGACATGTACGGGGTTTTGATTTTTGATTTTTTTTTGGAGCAGTTTTCGTCTGTCACACTTTCTGTGAATACCTGAAATGACTACTCACTACTCCAGCTTTTTATATGACCAATAGCATTTTTTTTTATTTTTGCGGGGTTTTTACAAAAAAAAGTAGGAGAAAGTAAGAGTTTGGGGGAAAAAGGTAGGATAAGTAGGAGGAGTGTAAAAAAAAGTAGGAAAAAGTAGGAGCGCTTGAAAGCCTGCACATGTAAGGCTGTTAACCCTCTCAGTGCCAAGTAGTGATTGCCATGTGCCAATAACTGGCCTTCAACTTTGCTTGGTTGAGAAACTAGGAGAAAATTTGGAGCAAAATTCTCCAAAAAGTAGGATTCAATCCACCAAAGTAGGGTATTCATAAGTAATGTTTGGAGTAGTAACCCCAAGGAAAATGGAACCATGCGGAATACGCAGAAAAAAAAATCTAATATTGGCGAAAAAGCAGAAATCTGCAGGAAACAAACTTTCCTTCACAAACAAATGATGATGGTAGTTACAGTACTCTCAGCAACAACGTGTAAAGACTACTCAACGTCAAACAAATACTAAGCCCATCACAAACGTTTTTTTTTGGGGGGGGGGACAAAAAGGAGGAAAAAATAATAAAATAAGGAGTTTTAGGGGAAAATAGGAAAATTAGGATCTTCACAAAAAGTAGAAAAAGTAGGACCAGTTGAAGGCCTGCAATAACATGCGGCGTATTTTTATTTTTCCGCAGGACTGAGAGGTTAAGTGATTGATAGTTACCTTGGCAGGTTTCTCTTGATGGCTTTTCAAAAGTTCTCTTTATCGCTAGTCTTAGACTCAGCATCTTTGTAAGACCGATAAACACAGACCTGTACAGATGCAGCGAGGATAACAAAAAAACAAATCAAAAGTGTGAGTTGCTTAATTCCACAGATGTATGTCAGAGGACTAAAAACACACTATATTGAAAACTCATTAAGGAGTGGTTGAATATTGACTGGTAGGCAGACAAATTAAAATGTTATTGGGATTTGGAGAAAGTATATGCCCGTATTACTGTCGAGGACTTTATGTTCAAAACATTGTAAATCTCTGTATTCAATCTCTATGGAATTTGTTGTGAACATTCATTTTTGTGCGTGCATGTTTGAAAATAATTGCTGCATATTGTTTCCTTCTTAGTGTAAAACATGGTACGCCTTCAGATCAGCTACTTGAAAATAACTGACACTTACAAATATCACTAAATGTGATAAATACCCCTGCCTCATTAGGGACAACCTTATGTGAGGAAGTTAGGACATTTGGATGGAAAAAATTGATAAATAAAACTCGCACATCACAATGATAATGAACGGTTTTTATGAAATGCATATCACAATATATAAAATCATCCCTATGCGTTCATGCATTGTACCATAACATACACTGAGATAATTTACAGACAAAAGCAGAACACATGAAAACACATGATTTTATGCCAGATAATTTTGTTGTCATGGCAATGCAGTCTCCTAACACATTAAAAAAACCATGTTTAGCACATCTTCATCCCAACATTAAAACGTATGCCAAAATTTTTTATGAGCATTGCTCAAAAAAAATTGTTAAAAGTTGTTTGATCCGCAATATTTTTCCCCTGATTTATTCGCACAACATGCCATTACTATGGCAATGCAGATTCCGACACATTAATAAAATGTGTCATGCACATTTTCACCCAAAGACTACTGTGTGTGCCAAATTTCATGAACACACACACACAAACACAAACTTTTATTAATTAAGTTAATAGGAGGTGATGTGCCATTGTTTTGACTGTGGACTTTCATAATGGAAAGCATCTTAAAGACATGACAATAAGTTGTTGGTTGTCCTGCAGAAGGGCTCTAGCATATGTTCCCGGCAGAAGGGCCTTAACAGTAAATTTTCTCTAATTCGAAAAATATTGCCTGATTTGATATTTGCACTTGAAAGACTGACAGAATGATCTAAATATATCACATTACTTTGGTGTCATGTGAAAAGAGTTAATGGTTTTCAAGTTCGAAACAATGTAGTGTTAAGGCCCTTCAACTGGGAAGATATGCTAGGGCCCTTCTGCCAGACAACTGACGAAATCATGATACAGTCATGTCAGTGTGGTCACTCACCTGAAGAACCCCCTGTCGATGGCGGCGGCACTCAAGATGACGGAATCCTCCTGGTTGTATCCGGTGTAGGAGGCGATGGCCACCACCGAATTGATGCCAGCCGGCAGCTCCCTGAAACGGAGGTACTCCATGGAGCGGGTGGTGGTCAGGGGTTTCTGGGGGTAGTACAGCACGTGGGCCAGGGTGTCCATGCGCACGTGGTAGTTGGTGATGTACACGCCCATGGCCTGCTTACCCATAGCCGACTGGTAGGTGTTACGGGGCGACTGGTAGGAGAAATGGTAAATATGCGGAGATATTTAGCCTTGTGTGGGTGCAAGATAATCTTTCATACAACTTTTGTCTCACTCATATTGAGCCACCAACAAAGTATTTACCAAATTTGGAAAAATCAAGTATTTGATAACCAAGATCATACATACAAGGGCCATTATGCCCCTACCACTAACCCCCTCCCCCCCCAACAATCTTCAAACACATAAAGAGATGTTTTCTTATGGTTAATCTTTCAGTACCACATTCAGAATATCACATGCAAATTCATTAAATAACAATATTACCAGACTTTCCATAAGACTTCTGAGAGTGACCGGAACACAGCTACACTCATAAAAGTTAATAGTTATCTAGAAGCGGTTCAATAAGGTCCCCTCTTAAAGACTGTCTATATTCACTGACAACTACTTTCCAGGTAGAACATGAATCATTGTGAAGTAGTTGTGGCTCTTCTGTTCATAACAAAAATATAAATTAGGTAATGTGCTTCTCTATCAATTTAAAACTGAAATAAATTACCTTATCACTAATATGATCATATTATGAAATATTTTGACAACTGCAATGGTGAAATACAAGCTAATGACCAAATAGGCAAGAGGACTACAAAACCTGGTTGTGATGAGGAAATGGAATAATTAAAGCACACAAACCAAGGATCACGGATGTAACGAACACCTCTTTTTATTCAAGAGTTACTGCAACAAGTTTGGTTTATATTTCTCTTCAATGCCTTTCTGCAATTTGCACTCAAACTTGGTAACCCTGATTTATGCAGCAGGTAGGCAGAACTATACTCCTGGTTGTAATCAGGGAATGGAATGATAAATGTACATACATCAAGGATCTGGCTGGCTGGATCACTCATTTTTGTTTGAGAGTTTATTGTAACCAGTCCTGTTATCATTATTTCATTTTATGCCTTTTGCAATTTTAACTCAAACTAGGTAAGCCTTATTTCTACAGAAAGCAGGCAGGACTACGAACCTGAATGTGATTAGGGAATGGAATGATGGATGCACACACAGGAAGGATCATGAATGGATGGGTCACTGATTTTTGTTGAGTATGTAGCAACAAATTTGATTTATATTTCTCTTTACTGCCCTTCTGCTATTTTTAATCAAACTTGGTAGGCCTTATTTCTACAGAGGCAGGCGGGACTACACACCTGGTTGTGATCAGGGAATGGAATAATGGATGCACACACGCCAAGGATCATGGATGGGTGGATCTCGCAGTGGGTGTAGGTGGAACAGTAACCCGTTCCTTTCTCCTGGAGGTCATCGGGGGTCATGGCCAGCATGACCGTCTCCTCTTCCATGGTGTCGATGTACTCCACCACTCCGCTGGCCACCAGATCCTGCCAACTGGATCACAAAACAAAGAAATCCCACACAAGTTAAAGCCACAGGCTAACAATGACCACAGTTTAAAAAAATGTCAGCTACATAATCCTCCATGCTCTATGTGTCTTTGATAAGGTCTAAAAATGAAACTCTGAAAAAAATTGTATTAAAAAATGATGATTTAGTGCTTTAAAAAGGTAAAAATCTACAATAGCTCAAGTTGACCAGATTCACCTGCCCATTTCCTCCCATAGACTTACTGTGTGTGGATCTAGGCTATTTTATCCTCCACTGGAGTGGATATTGTTAATTCATGCATATCTTTCCAGTGGCAGAATAACTTTAAAAACTTTTGTATTCTAGGGTGTCTATGTGTCCATTTAAACACTACCATGTAGCTCAGATATCAAAATTTGACAATTTTTGAAACTGAAGCTCCACAATGTTAGCCTATTACTTTAAAATCTTCCACTTATCGCATTTATTTGAAATTTCACTTACTCTCCTTACAGTGTGCATGCAGTTTTTATTTGACCACTGCCTGATACTTGTATTATATATTACAATAATATTGTAACATCTTTGTAACATGTTTGGTTTAAAATAAAGATGATTTGTATATACAACAACAAACAAATTACATCAAATAAAACTAAAATGGCAAAGGTCATTTACTCCTTCACAAGGGTTATATGAATTCCAGTAGGTACTACAGCATATAAATTCCATACATATTACATACAATTTTTTCATACTTAAATTTGAATTTTTTATTTTGAGAAACACTCCTCTTTTATAATTAGCATTCACTGTGGTCACTATTTCTAGATATATTATGAACTGAAGTTAGCTTGATTTCCAAAGGTTTGTCATGAAAGGTCCCAGACTGATTATATGGAAAGAAGAACTGTGGTCATATTATTAATTTACTACAAATGATTATAAAACTTCCAACATATTTTAGTAACAATACAAAGCTTTCACACAAAATATGATATCCCCAGGAATGATTTAATTTCATTCTCAGATTCATTGAATTTAGTATGCAGATGCAATATAGTTTGGGACAAAATCTTTCCAAGAACTTGAGAATACATTTCTCTTCATAGAATTGTTCAAATATCTTCCATTTTCATCCATTTTGATCAGCTCTAATAACTCAACATTGCCTATAAATAATTTTCCATATCGCATATACCCACTATTCACCGATAGCAGATACTATATATATCAACATCCTGGACCTTTTGCAGTCTTGCTAACGTCCGTTGCGACTCAGAACAGAGGCAGCGACGTTGATTTAATACAGCCAATCAGTTTCAGTTTTATTACCCCTTTTTATACGCCCGGCTACGGGACATATTATGGTATCACGCTCTGTGTCCGTCTGTGCGTGCGTCCGTCTGTCTGTCCATCTGTCCGTCCGTTAACTATTCCTTGTAAATGCCATAACTTCAGTTTAACTTGACCTAGCCTCATATTGTTTGGAGTGTGTATGATACTAGCAATGGATCCAGGGAAGCCTAATTGGTTTATTGAGTTGAAAGGTCAAAAGGTCAAGGTCACAGTGACATGTTTTCATTTCCTTGTGAAGTCTGTGTAACGCGATAAACTTCAGTTTAACTCTATCCCAGGCTCATATAATTTGGTTGTGTATGATAACTAGCATGGATCCCAGGAAACTATTTGATTTTGAGGTTGAAAGGTCAAAGGTCAAGGTCACAGTGACATGTTTTCATCTTACCCTTGTGAAGTCCTTGTAAACGTGATAACTTCAGTTTAACTTATCCCAGGCTCATATAATTTGGTGTGTATGATACTAGCTTGGATCCCAGGAAGCCTATTGATTTTGAGGTTGAAAGGTCAAAGGTCAAGGTCACAGTGACATGTTTTCATTTTACCCTTGTGAAGTCCTTGTAAACGCGATAACTTCAGTTTAACTTAACCTAGCCTCATATAATTTGGTCTGTATGATACTAGCATGGATCCCAGGAAGCCTATTGATATTTGAGGGTGAAAGGTCAAAGCAGGTCACAGTGACATGTTTTCATTTTCCGCGTTACCGGCGGGCGTATTATGTGCTCGCCCCAGCGACACTCTTGTTCTTTTATATATTAGCATTTATACCTGGAAATGGTTTCTCTTTTGTTTAAACAGGATTCAAGATGCAAAGATCAGACAGGGACATGTTTCAGAAATCGTGGAAATGAAAATATTTTGCTGCTTACCTATTGGTAAGGCAATGTTTTAACCCTATATTAAAGACGCTTTATAACACTGTGGAAGACACGTTTAAAAAATGGTCGAACTTTGCTATCTGACATATCTGACAGTGTTTGAATGGACAAATAAACACACTAGAACACACAAGTTTGGACAGTATTAATGCTGTCACTAGTACAATATGTGCCGATACAAATTGGCACATTAATTTCCTATCGGGCGATAGGATATTCTGCAACACAGCAGTCTATGGGGGAAAGCTGGAATGGTCTCTCAATGATTTTACTTTTTTAAAGCATGCTGATCGTTTTAAACTGCATTTTTTTCAGGGCTTCATTTTTAGACCATGTCAAAGACACTGGTAGCATGGGGAATCATGCAGCTCAGATTTTTTAAAACTGGAAACACTGTTATACAGTGCCTTTAACTTTAATTTCGCGACCATGCTGCAGCGTAAATTTTTTTGACCGCGTCGCTCGCTGACTTTTTACTTTCAAGTCTTGCGCATCTTTTGAGACTGTTTTCGTGAAAATCAGACATACCGTTTCGACGCTGCGCGACCTTTTCTACTTGTATGCATGTCAACCCCAAAATTGCTCAAAAACGTGATTTCGTGTACAAAATCAATGGAAATTGTGTTTTCAGCCAAAAATCATAAACTGTATGATTATTTTTGCATTTACTGGTTGAAATGAATTAATTTTATGCTGTTTATGATTGCAAAAGTGTCTCCAATAAATTTCATCGATTAAACAATAGAAAACAAAAGGTCGAAAAAACAAAGAAATACATAAGAAATTCACAAAACAATAAAATACATAAGAAATTAATTCCAATTTGGCAAATTTTTTTTGTAGATAATTGTGAGAAATGTCAGAATGAATATTTTCACCAAAAATCAGTATTCTACCAGCTATTTTACGAGAGTTATAGGGAAAAACATAATTTTACACACTTATTTGCATAATTAATCACTTAGAAAATAGAAAAAATAATTTTTTTGACCATTTTACTATACAGTCTTACAGTTTACATCCGGCTCTATACGCATGCAAATTTTCGCGGCAATCACTCGATCGGTGGCCGAGATCTGAAGGCTGGTTGACCCCCCTCCCCCAGTAAAAACCTGGTCTGAAATAGCCCAGTTAAAATTGGAGAAAAGTAGAGATATCTTATGTTGGGCTCTATGGAAAATGTGTAGTACCAAAATCAAACCGTCTCCAATGGGTTGAGCAAGAATATAATTCCATTTGGTAGAGTTGCTTTGTAGAATCTCTCCCACCTGGTGTTACAAACTGTTTTTATTATTTGATACCATTTCAAAACAAGGCTAGTAGTTAAGGGTCGCTTTTAGTGTCATAAAAATATTCTTTTGTTGTAAACAAAAGAATATGAAATTAATATTTCATAAACAAAAGAAATATGAAATATGAAATATGAAAAATATGAATTATGAATTATGAAAATATGAATTATGAATTATGAAATATGAAATATGAA